>PVKU01015258.1:0-19054 GCA_004027475.1 Anoura caudifer | reverse complement strand
ATCTCCATTTCTGTGTTTCTGTTCCTGTTCTAGCTGTTTGCTTAGTTTGCTTTTGTTTTAGGTGTGGTTGTTAATATCTGTGAGTTTGCTGTCTTTTTACTGTCCTATTTTTTATCTTCTTTTTCTTAGATAAGTCCCTTTAACATTTCATATAATAAGGGCTTGGTGATGATGAACTCCTTTAACTTGACCTTATCTGGGAAGCACTTTATTTTCCCTTCCATTCTAAATGAAAGCTTTGCTGGATAGAGCAATCTTGGATATGGGTCCTTGACTTTCATGACTTGGAATATTTCTTTCTAGCCCCTTCTTGCCTGTAAGGTCTCTTTTGAGAAATCAGCTGACAGTCTGATGGGAACTCCTTTGTAGATGACTGTGCCCTTTATCCCTTGCTGCTTCTAGGATTCTCTCCTTCACTTTAATCTTGGCTAATGTAATTATGATGTGTCTTGGTGTGTTCCTCCTCGGGTCCAGCTTCTTTAGGACTCTGAGCTTCCTGGACTTCCTGGAAGTCTATTTCCTTAGCCAGATTGGGAAGTTCTCCTTTATTATTTGTTCAAATAAGTTTTCCACTTGTTGCTCTTCCTCTTCCCCTTCTGGTACCCCTATAATTCGGATGTTGGGACATTTAAAGATGTCCTGGAGGTTCCTAAGTCTCTCCTCATTTTTTTGAATTCTTATTTCTTCATTCTTTTCTAATTGGATGTTTCCTTCTTCCTTCTGGTCCACTCCATTGATTTGAGTCCCAGTTTTCCTCCCATCTCTATTGGTTCCCTGTGTGTTTTCCTTCATTTCACTTATTGTAGCCTTCATTTTTTCATCTAATTTGCAACCAAAATCAACCAATTCTGTGAACATCCTGATCACCAGTGCTTTGAACTGTGTATCTGATAGGTTGGCTATCTCTTGGTCACTTAGATGAATTGGCTCTGAGGCTTTGATTTGTTCTCCGGTTTGAGCCATTTTTGGGTTTTGGGGTTTTTTGGTTTTTTTTTTTTTTTTTGGTCTGGTTGCAGCTATTACGTAGTGAGGGGCAGAGCCTTAGGTGTTCCCCAGGGCAGGGCAGCCCAGTTGCTGGGTTGTGATGCTATATGTGGGGGTGGGGTCCGAGAGGGAACAATGGTGCCTGCTCTGCTCTCTCTCGGATTCCAGTCCCTTCCACCACTTTTCCCAAGCAAATTGGGCCCTTCTGGTGCTGATTTCCGTGTGGGAGGGCTTGTGCACATTCTAGGACTCTGTGGGTCTCTCCAACGAACTCTCCTGTGAGGCTGGGAGTCTCTCCTGGCACCTCAACCCCCACAAGTGTTTTCAATTGGTGTTTTTAGGTTTTATTTCCTGGTGGTGGGGCCCTGGGTTGTGAGGTCTGTCTCACTTCCCGTTTTCACCTGGATTATCTGCACGCAAATGTGGGACCACCTGGTCAGCCAGCCGCCTTGCATGGCCTCACCGGGTCTGCCCATTGCCACCCCGTGCCCGTGGTCTGCTAGCTGCTACCTGTTCGCCCAGGGTGTTCCAACCTCCACATTTTCCTGCCACGACTCCACCCCTCTTACTGGTCTGGATGAATGGTTGTCAGACTTCCATACAGTTCAATTTTCTATCAGTTCTGGTTGTTTTCTTGTTTCTAAATCTTTGTTGTCCTTAATTTTGGTTGTACGAGGCAGCTCAGTGTGTCCACCTACGCCTCCATCTTGGCCGGAAGTCTAAGAAAAGTTATTTTTATGTGTCATGAGGTATCTACATGGTGCCTGCTCATGAAGGCTGAGAACCCAGTGATTCTTTAACAAGCCTTATGTATGAGAATCATTCAAATAAGTAATAAAAAGCCCTTAAAATAGTACCTGTTTTTTTTCCACAGAAACTATGAGAATTACTTCGTCAAAGCACAGAAAGTGAGACGACTCATTGCTAATGACTTTGTGGATGTTTTCAACTCTGGAGTGGACATCTTGCTGACTCCCACCACCTTGAGTGAGGCGGTGCCATACGTGGAGTTCATCAAAGAGGACAACAGAACCCGAAGTGCCCAGGACGACATTTTTACCCAGGCTGTAAACATGGCAGGTGAGGGTTCCTCAAGACCTTTCTGGTTTTCTTTACGTTCTTATGTAGGCACCCCGGTCTTCAACTTAGGTTCTAGCTAGATTGTTTCCTAAAGGTGATTGCTGGTCCTTCTGGAATTCGTAGAAAAGTGTGTGCACATGTGTCAGTCTGTGTGGTAGGCATGTGCATAGGCCCCCACATACTTGTATTCACCACACACATGTATTCAGAATCAGTCCACTTAGCAGCATATTTTTTAACTTTTATTTAAAAATTTTTCAGGCCTACAGAAAAATTGAAAAGTAGTGTAATGAATATCCATATGCCCTTTGCCTGGATCCATCCTTTTTAACATTTGCCTCATTTGCTTTTTCCTTCATTCCTTTCTTTCTGTCTCCATCTCTCTCTCCACATATACACACATATGCACACACATACACATACATGTGCACACATATGCACACCCACACTCACTGTTTTTTAGCTGAATAATTTGAAAGTTTCAACATCATGACACTTCACCTTTATCATGAATCTTTTAAGAATACATTCTCCTATATAATGACAATTTCATGATCACACCTCAGAAAACTAAATACAGTAATTTGACAAATATAGTCCACATTTAAATGTTCCCATTTTTAATTTAAATAATTAAATTTTCTGAATTAATTTAAATTCTCAATTGTACCAAAAATGTCTTTTATAAGTTGTTTTTCCCCTGATAGATATTTTTGTTTATAATGTCTTTTAAAATCCCCCCAGTTCTCTTTGTTTTTTTAGAACTGCATCAGACTGTATTATAATTTTTATTCTAGTCATCAACTTAATGTAGACCACTCAAGAGGAAATGGAAGGCCTATTGTACTCATCTCTACTTTTGCTTACTGTGTTTCTTTCTCCCTGATGTATCAGGATTTTTTGTTTTATGATATCCTTCCTGTTCAAAGGAATTCCCTAAGCCATTCCTGCATGGTGGGTCTGCTGGCAACTAATTCTGTTTGCTTGCTTTCTTTTCATTTTTAAAGATTGTTTTTACTACATATAGGATTCTGTTTTGACATTTCTTTTATTTAGGCTTAAAAGTTGTTGTGCTACTTTCTTCTGGCCTGCTTAGTTTCTGATAAGAAACCCCTTCCACACACACCTTTTAAGTTTTTTGTTTTAGTGACATTGACTTTCTTGAAGAGTGTAGTTCACTTGTCCTGTAGGATGCCCCACCCATAATCTGGATTGTCAGATTGCTTCCTTGCGATTGGGTTGAATTAAACATGTTTGACAGAAATACTACATACCTTCCTATCAGGAAACTCTAGTACTAATTTGTTCCACTTTTGGAAACTAAGTTGAACCCTTGGTTAAGAAGTAACTGCAGATGTTTTCCTTGTAAAGTTATGGTTTTTCCTTTTATCAGTTACAAGCTTTTGGTGAGGTGATACTTTGAGACCATGTGTATATTTATTCCCCAATAAATGTGAACCCAGTTTTAGCATCCATTGATGCTTCTTGCCTGAATTATTACCTAGAGAAGTACAATATGCTGCTTTTTCTAATTACATCATTCCTTCTATACATGTTAGTTAGCAGTCTTCTCTAAACAATAACTTTCCTTTTTTGAAATCAGTGTATTATAAGCAATTGCTATCATTATTGTTTTTAGTGACCAAATTGTCCTAGGTTTAGTGAAAGAAGCCCCTTTAGGTTGCCTGTGTCCTTTAGACCTGTCCTCATTAATTTTGGAAAAATTCCTTATTTTATGGCATAATAATATGTCCTAAGACTTTATACGTTTTCTGCTCCAAACCAGGAATTAAAACTGCCCTGAGCTACTGTTTCTATCTAACAAATTGGAGAAATTCATAAGCTCAACAATATACTCTATTGGCAAGGCTGTAAAAAAGAAAAACAACTCATTTTGCTGATGGGAGTTCAAAATGATACAACTATTTTGGAGGGGAATTGGCATTATCTAATTATATATTTATTTATCCTTTGATGAAGCAATCCTCTTTGAGAAACTTTCAAGAAAACCAAAAAACAAGGTGATTCACTAGGGCATAGTGTGAAATGGCTAAATACTGAAAATAGCCTAAATGCCCAACCATAGAAGAATGGCTGGATGAATTACAGTAAACCCACATAATGAAATAGTATGCAGCTATAAAAAGGAATGAAGACATTCCTGATAACATTGATTTTCAACATACACTTAACAAAGGAGGTACAAAAGCATGTATATCATATAATTTTTGTTGTTTTTTAAACCTTATTCTATCATGGACCTACTAGCACTGGAAGTGGAAGGGGTCTCAGCTTCTTAGGATGGAGAATTAATCAACTAATGGGTTTCTTTCCTTTACTCAGGATTGCCAGCGGTGAGTGTCCCCATGGCCCTCTCAAACCAAGGGTTGCCAATAGGACTACAGTTTATTGGACGTGCATTTTGTGATCAGCAGCTTCTTACAATTGCCAAATGGTTTGAAAAACAAGTACAATTTCCTGTTATTCAACTTCAAGAGATAATGGATGATTATTCACCAGTCTTTGAAAATGAAAAGTTAGCTTCTGTTTCTCTAAAACAGTAGTGATAAATATATCATGCAAATTAAAATGACTTAAAGATTTTATATTCTAGAAAAGTCGAGTGATCTTGCTAAGTTCTGGTAACTTGGTTCATTGTCAACATACTCATTCCTTGGAATCACATTTTAAAATTCGTGTGATATAGTTAATTATAAATAACTTGCCAGCACTTATTAAGCATCTGCTAAGCACCAAGTACAGGATTCTACTATAGCACAAGACACATATTCCTGAAAAATGATGCATTTTTGCAAAAATGTTCACTAAAAAGAACAGAGCTAAACAAGACAAGCCCAAAGAGGCCAAACCCTAGAGACACCATAATTAAAATGCAAAAGGTTAAAGACAGAGAATCTTAAAAGCAGCAAGAGAAAAGCAGTTAGTTACCTACAATGGAGCCTCCATAAGACTGTCAGCTGATTTCTCAAACTTTGCAAGCTAAAAGGGCAAGAAATACTCAAAGTGATGAAAAGCAAGGACCTACAACCAAGATTACTCTACCCAGCAAAGCTATCATTTAGAATCAAAGGGCAGATAAAGAGCTTCCCAGACAAAAAAAAGCTAAAGGAGTTCACCACCAAACCAGTATTACATGAAATGTTCCAGGATCTTTCAGAAGATGATAAAAAATCTGAACAATAAAAATGGCAATAAATATTTATCAATAATTGAATCTAAAAAACAAAATAAGCAAAACAGAAACAGAATCATAGATACAGAGAATGTTTTGATTGTTGCCAGATAGGAGGGTGGTCAGAGGGATAGGAAAAAAAGGTGAAGGGATTAAGAAGTACAAATTTGTAGCTACAGAATAGTCATGGGGATATAAAGTACAGCATAGGGGATAAAGTAGCCAAAGAAGATATATGCATGACCCATGGACATGGACAACAGAGTGGGTGGAGGAGGGCAACGGGGGAAAAACTGGGACAATTGTAATAGCATAAATGAAATACAATTTCTTAAAAAAATAGCTTTATTAGATATATTAATTGTTGAATAACTATGCTGTACACCTGAAACTAATATAATATTTTACATTAACTATATTTTAATTTTTTTAAAAAAACAAGCTAGAGTAAAAAGTTTAAGGATAAACATCTCAAAACTTACACATCTTTGTAACAAAAACATTAATTGGGACCTCCAGAGATAATATGAACAGGCAACTCAACACATGGCAGAGGCTGCCTCAGGGGATGTGGCCAATGGCACAAAAACAATAAAAGGAATATTTACCTTTGCTGAGCAAAGCAGGTGTCAGAGGAGCTCTGATCACTGGAGGAAGTGCAGCTTGCTGGGGCCCAGAGCTAGGCGAGCCTGGGAGTGTGCTTGGCTGGGGAGGAATCCCAAGTGCAGGCACTCCTTTTATTTCTCTAAAAATAGATGTGCACTGACAGAGAACTTTCATGCGAAAGGTTACAATTTTACTTCTGCTAGTCCAGAGCCCTGTGCCAAGGAACCAAAGCAACTCTGTGTTACACTAAATTCATTCTCATTAACCAATTGCAGATGAGTTCATTGATGTCATAGAAACATTGGTTGTAACCTAACAGACGATACTGGACTTAAAACTTGGTAGCTTGTGAAACATGATTTTAGTGAGAAAGTTTCAACATACAGTAGTCTCCCCTTTTCTGAGGGGAATATGTTCCAAGACCCCCAGTGGGTGACTGAAGCCACAGATAGTTCCAAGCCCTATATACAGTATGGGTTTCTTTTTCTTATAAATTTAAGATTATAAGATAGATGGACAAAAATAATAAAATGGAATGATTATAATATACTATAATAAAAGTTATGTGAATACAGCATTATTAAGTAAAATAAGCCTTACCTGGACACAAGCACTGCAATACCATGCCAATCACTCTGATAACCAAGAGGGCTACTAGCTAATTAATGGGCAGGTGGTGGATACAGCGTCAATATGCTGGACAAAGGGGTGACTTCTGCCCCCACCTGGTCAGATTTGGGTAGCTCAGGATGTCATCATGCTACTCAGAACTGCACATATTTTAAAATTTATGAATTGTTTATTTCCAGAATTTTCCACCTAATATTTTTGGACTGCCGTTAACTGAAATGACAGAAGGCAAAACCACAAATAAGTGGGGACTACTATATACATGTAATACAATAGGAGAAACTTGTAGACGATTTGGTGAAGATGCTGAAGAGAGGAAGCCTGGGGCCTCCCTGAGCCCAGATTCTTTATATGATTCCCTTACCCTCTTGACTTTCTTTACAAGTTCTCTTTATTTGGGTCCCTTGTGCCCAAAGTGACTTTTAATAGCCACCCTTATTCAAAATTATAAAAAAAACACAAGTCGGATGAGTATCGTAGTACTCTCTGTAAAGTTTCATTGTTGATTTCACGCGTACATATTGTTGAGAAGTCTAAGTAGGAAGCTGAATTATTATTTAACAAATTCACTTTGTTTAGCAAGCAAAAATCTTTTCTATGCTGGAAGTACACGAAGGAAAAATATGAGACGTGGAACCACTGGACTGTTGCATGGGAGGAATTTAACCTTCCTGTTAGTTTTCATTCATAGTTTTCTCTCCTCACTGGGATTCTCCTACTCCTGAATACTCAATCAGAAAACCTCACATAAAAACTTTCTGTGCAGGCCCTCATAAAGTTTGACTGAATCCCTGAAAGGGAGAAATTCATGAGAGAGAAAAGTATTACCATATGTTTTGGACCATAAGATGCACCTAGATTTTAGAGGAAAATAGGGGGAAAAATTTTTGAAGCAAAAAATGTAAAATATTTAATAACAAATAACATAATATTTCACCAATGTAAATGTAAACAGAACTCAACACCAGCATTTAACAACCATTATGCCTCCCAAATTTGGGGGGTGAGGGTGCGTCTTACAGTCTGAAAACTACAGTACTTTATAACCACCTTGGTTGAAGGAGCTAGTGTGATGTAAAAAGCAAGCAAATAAAAAAATCTTTGCCCCAGTCTTTTACGTGCATATAATTTGAAATTACAAATTTCCTAAGACCATTTATGTCATTTTTCTTATTCCTACAGCTCACATTCCTGTATCTTTACTTGAACTGCACTATATGAAAATAGGGAAGTGAAACACACTGAATTCTCACATAATACCCAACTAGCATGAAACAGCACCTAATTTGTTTTTCTTTCTCCTCCACCTTTACGCTAACTCTAGCAGATCTCATTTTGCCAAATCACTGCCTGGGAATTTAAGGGGGAAATGGTTTCTGTGTCTCAGCTAATTAAACGCAGAAACTGTTAGCAGCAGGGCTGCTAGAGCAGACCCCTTCTGAAAGGCAAAGGTGGCTGGCTACCAATGAAAGATGAGTTCCTTGGTAACGCACAGCAAAACTAAGCAAAAGTTGGAGTGGACAGAAGCATTGCTCCAGGGAAAAAATGTGATGACTACGCACCCTGATACCATGAAACAGAGCCAAGGGAGCAAGTAGTGGGCAAACCAGTGTTCCCTGTTGGCCCGCACTCAGCGTGACCAAGAAAATCACTTGAAACCTGGGAGGCAGAATGTTCTCTTTGAGTGGCCTGTTGGCACCAGCTCATCAGGAACATAGAGGACCTTGTCTAGAAGAGCTTCTAGAAATTACAAAGACTGGTGACTCATGTTAGGAAATCTCCTGTACCTTCTAATGTAGACAAACACCCTTCAGGATTTTAGAACAGAATCTGAAGGACAGTAATGAGACCCGGTTACAGGGCACCAGTGAGTAGACTTGGGAGTTCTGCAAACTGTGTCACACCCTGCTCTGCCCAGAGCAGGGGAGTGGACTAATGGAATTTTCCCAATTGTTTTTATGACAAACATTTCACTCTATTTTTAATCCCCCTTTCCTCAATCATCTGATGGTGCACACCAAGGCTAAATGTGTATTGACCGGGCAAGCCTGGGATAAAATGTATCTATTGTGTGTAGAAGCACCAGAGGACAGTTTAAAACACAAGGCTTTCCTCAGTTGTTTCATAGCGTAAGCAGAGTGTGTACACTAAACATAAACCTGAAAGTTTCATAAAGGCAAATAACACAAGAAAAAAACAGCCAACATTAAATACGAGTAAAAATTGCAAGATTTCAGAGGAGCTTTTTATTTTTCTTTATACCTTAATGGCATGTAAGTCCAAAAGGATCTTAGGGAGTTTATCAAAAATACATTATTACAATGGTATAAAAGTAAATAGTTGAGGAAAATCAGTGAAGTGATAAAAGTAAGGAGAGGATAAAATCAGGATAAGATTAAAAATGTTACTCAAGGCATTTATACAGATGCTTAAGACTGTATAGTGTGATACCATTCTCAGTAGCTTTCCTAGTGGGTAAGGCCATGAGATTTAAAAATCAGATAAACCTGGGTTTGAATCCTATTACTGACCTTTCTTAGCTGTGTATCCTGTCCGAGTTTCAGTATGCTGAGCTGTAAAATGGAGATAATGTCTGCTCCAGGGGATGGTTGGAAGGATTAAATTTAAATGATGCACTGATTGTACCTAGGAGGATACCTATCAGAATAAGCACTCAATAATTTGTAGCTGTAAATAAATGTATACAGTCGTGAATTTAAGTTATTTTCTTATAGATACATAAGGCCAAATTGCCATTTACTGAAGACTTAGGCTAGAGATGGGATATAGAGCCCCCTCATGACCTGGCTTCCTCTGAGGGTAAAGTTTAATGTATCTGGAAGAACTAATGGATTGCATATTTTTAAAGCAATTTCCATGATAAAGAACTGGCAAACACAGGGATGTAAGACCTGGAAGTCTTCAAAAGGCCCCTCTACTTTGCCAGTCAAATCAGGAGCAAGACCAACATGTTCTTTTAAGAATGAAGCTTCCCAAAATATGTTTCTGTGGGGAAAATGCTTTTGATAAAGACCAGTTCATGATAAAACTGAATTCCACTTCAGTATATAGATACAGAGATCATTTAAGCCCCAAGTTACTACATCTTAGCTGCAATTATTTTAACATGGGCCAATTTTAAAATTGATATTCCCAATGGCCAGCCATTATAGCCGTCAGGGGAAATAAGGTTAATGGAATACCCATGGGGCATCTGATGGCAAGCAATTTCACTCCTTGATGAATCTTCCAAGATAAATCAGTTGCAAACTAGACTGCAGAATAACATGATAGAATTGGTGTCAGGTATCTGCCAAGATGATAACTGACAATTTTAGCGTAGTTCATTTAGCAGGACCAGTTCTTACAGAGGCCAGTCATAGTGTAGAGTTCTTGTCTGTCATCCGCGATAGGGGTGAATGCATCTAAATCATCCAAAACTGGTTGCAAGTCATTAACAGGCAAGCTGAAAGAACTGACGCTAGAATTCAGAGTTTTAAGACAATAACCAAGGAAATTCTAATATTGGGTTGGCCAAAAAGTAAGTTTCATCTTTTTCCCATAAAAGTGGCTCTGGTAGTGCTTAGTTGTCTTTAACTTCATTCAAAATAATTTTGTCAGGTTGTATTGTAATAGCTGTCATGTCAGCGTGCATTTAAAAAAAATCAAAATTTGTGAATTTTTGTGTAGCCATTTTAATATTGAATATAGAAGAAAATATGCAACATTTTCAGCATATTATTCTTTGTTATTTCAAGAAAAGTAAAAATGCAACTGAAACACAAAAAGATTTGTGCAGTGTATGGAGAAGGTGCTATGACTGACCGAATGTGTCAAAGGTGGTTTATGAAGTTTTGTGCTAGAGATTTCTCTCTGGACGATGCTCCATAGTCAGGTAGACCAGTTGAAGTTAATTGAAACATCAATGGAGAATAATCAACATTACGCCACACAGGAGATAGCCAAATTACTCAGAATATCCAAATCAATGAAGCTATTGGTGAAAATGAAAAATGTGTCATTTTACACATTTTTCATTTTTTATTTTATGGAAAAAACTGAACAGACTTTTTGGCCAACCCAATACAATATTCTGTCAGAAACCATTCTAGAGCAGGCATGTAAAAAGACATAGAGTACCAAATAATTACGGAAATTATTTTCTTAGCTAGAACAGTCTATTTTTCCATAGAAATGGCCACTAGGATGCAGGTAATCAGTGCAGAATTAAGGTGGTGCTAAAGGGGAACGAAGCAAAATAGTATAAAGTGAAAATTGGGAGAATTTAGAGCTTCGTTGGATTAGAGGGCTTGAAAGAAGGGAAGAAAAGAAACATGACTTTTATCCTGAGAAACATTCACCACTAGGAGAATAGTGTTACCCTTAACAAAAACAAAGAAAGCAAAAATGATTTGTATGGGCTGGAGATGAGTTCCACAATCAATTGGAAATACCTAACAGCTGGTAGGAAAAGAGAGCGATAAGATGGAGTTTGGAGGTCAGAAGGATAGATAGTGAAGTTTTCATACTGGGTCCCTTCTTTCCTCATGTTTTATTATAATAAATTTTAAACACAAATCAGTGTGTACCCGCATATCCAACCATCAATATTCTACCACTGACATTTTACTGTATTACATATCTATCCCTCTTATTACCTGTATTCATCCATTAATCCACCTTATTTTTAGAATATATGTTTCAAAGTGTACTTTGCCCTGAATACTTAAGCATACTTACTAACTTGAGTTCAATATTTGTTACGCATTTTAATGTAAAACATATGCAATGAAATGCACAGATCTGAAGTGTACATTTCCTGAGTGTTGACAAACTCGTGTAACAGTGTGACGAAACCGTTACCAACACACAGACCATCGCTGTAATCTCCGTCGCCCACAACATTGCTGCATGGCCTTTGCCAGTCAGCCCCTGCTCCCACCCGTTGGGGGGCAGCCATTCTTCCGATTTTTCCCCCAAAACAGTTTAGTGTTGCTTTTTCTAGGATTTCATATCAATGTAATCTGCACTGGGTCACTCAAAAGATTACTAAAGAAATGCAAGCTTATGAACTTGATTTAAACTAATTTTAAGAGGTTTTCTTTTTCAAGTTATGCACATAATGCATGTTCTCGCACTGAGGGGTAGGGGAACAACAGACAAGCCCACACACACACGAAAAGAAAAGTCACTTGTGATTTCACCATCCAGATATATGTATGTGTATAATATACATACATACATAGATATACATATTTTATTAATAAAACTTATTTCACACAATTGTGCAACCATCACCACTAGATCCAGAACTTTTTTGGTATTCTACAAAGAAACCCCACACCCATTAGCAGTGATTTCCCAGTCCACTCTCCTCCCAGCCCCCAACAATAACTAGTTAACTTTTTGTCTCTATGAACTCATCTTTTCTGGACATTTCATAGGAATGGAATCATATAGCACGTGACTTTTTGTATCTGGCTTCTTTCACTTAGCATGTTTTCGAGGTTCATCCATGTTGAAGTATGTATCAATATCTCATTGCTTTTTATGACTGAATAATATTCCTGTGTGTAGATATATCATATTTTATCTGTGATTCATTGGTTGATACACATTTGCATTATTTTCATTTCTGGAATGAATATTGCTGCTATGAATATTCATGTACAAGTGTTTGGGTGAATGTGTTTTTATTTTGCTTGAATATATACCTACGTATGAAACAGATGGGTCACATGGAACCTCTGTGTTTAAACTTTTGAGGAACTGCCAAACTGTTTTCCGAAGTGGCTGTGCCATTTTACATTCCTATCAGCAATGTATGAGAGTTCCAGTTTCTCCATGTCCTTGCCAACTCCTGTTATTGTCTATCCTTTTTTTTACAGCCATATTAGTGAGTGTAAAGTGGTTTCTCATTGTAGTTTTGATTTGCATTTCTCTATTGACTAGTAATACAATACTATATTTTCCATGTGTTTTGTGGACAATTATATATACATATATATTTTTGGAGAAATGTCTATCAAATCTTTTGCTCATTTTTAAATTGGGTTGTCTTTATTGTTGAGTAGAAGAGGTTTTAAAAAATATATCTTCAAGCGCTGACTTGTGTGGCTCAGTTGGTTGGGCATCATCCCACAAAGTGAAAGGTCACCAGTTCAATTTCACCCAGGGCTCAGTTGGGCGCATGTGAGAGGCAGCCAATCAGTGTTTCTCTCCCTCTCTTTCTCCTCCCTTTCCCCTCTCTCTAAAAATAAATAATAAAATCTTTTTAAACATACACACACATACACACTCTTGGGATACAAGTCCCTCATGAGGTATATGATTTGCAAATAGTTTCCCCCATTCTGTGAGTTGCCTTTTCACTTTCTTAATGGTTTTCTTAGAAGCAGTTACATTTTTTATTTTGATGAAGTCTAATGTAGCTATTTTTGTTTTTGTGGCTTTTGCCTTTAGTGTCATGTCAAATGTATCTATCAATATATTCTAATAAATGGTATGAAGAAGAGATCTAGTCTTTAAAAAAGAAAACTAACTCAGTTCCTGTCCACACCATTATTATCATCTAAACAAGTGTATAGAGTTAGGTCTGATTTGGGCTCATTGTCAAAGCTTTGTTAATATTTCTTAAGGTGGTCTCCAAAGTAGCCTGAGTGTAGAATTCAAAAGAAATTGTAATACCTATAGTTTTGCTTCTATCCACCTTTGCATAACCAGGTATCTCCCACTCTCGGGCTTTTATTACATGCTTATTAGACTGGATTGGATTGGACTGGACTGGACTGGATTGGACCGGAAAACAGTTTTAGGGAGCAATGCGAACAATCATGGAATAGCCAGCACTGCGATCTAGCACCGCTCATGTTGTTTTTCTTTCTGCGCAGGTCACCTCCACTCTTGCCAAAACTTCTCCATTAACATATTTTCAGTACAGTCGTGGTAATCCTTAGTGTTGTCTGTCAGATATTTCCAGTTCTCTCCACTTTCAGACCCTCTTATGGTTAGGTGTGGCCACGTGCCAAGTTCCAGCCAATGCACTGTGCGTGGAGCATCGGGTCTGGGCCACAGTTTGCTGGCTTGGTACTCTCCAGCTGGCTGCTCCAGCAGCCCGAGTCCCTAGGTGGCTTGGTTAACAGAGCTCCTCTGTCCACCTAGTGGATGAATAGCATGAGCAAGAAATAAAACTTTAAAAAAACTTTTGTTGTTTTACCAGGGACATCAAACTCATTTTCATCAGGGGCCACATCAGCCTCGCGGTTGCCTTCAAAGGGCCTAATGTAATTTTAGGACTGTACAAATGTAACTACTCCTTAACTAGGGGCAAGGAGCTCAGCACTGCCACCGGGTAGAAACAAGGTGCCGGCTGGATAAGACAAGGTGGAGGGCTGGATGCGGCCTGCGGGCCTTGTGTTTCAATGGCCTGTGTTTTAGGCCATTGAAAATTTCAATAGAAACTTAATGAAGCATAACAGCCTATCCCCAACCGATACACCAGTCACTGCCCTCCTCTTAATTCATTAGTCTACTTTCTTGAATGGGAGATAAAGGGAGGGTTTCAGGTAGAGCCTGAAGAAATTGGGCCTGAAGTGATTTCACACTTACGTCTTCATTCACTCTTCTCCTGTGCATGCCAACTTCCACTACGTTTTAGGGCAAGCCTACCATTGGTGTGTAAAAACTGAGTGTTCCAGAAGTGCCCCAGTGTTCTAAAGTAAAAGGCCTGGAAATTTAGCATTTCCATAAAAAGGAAAAGAAACATTTATGTAGGTTACATTGAATAGGTAGTAAATTACAGAGGGGGGAAAAACAGTTTTCATTATAGGGCAAAACCTTCAACATAGACAAAAAATCACTATAAAGAAATGTGAAATTAATTCACCAAATTTGACACATAGTTACCATTTTTGATCTATTACATGGCCTTTTGTGCTTCTATTTAGTGGGCATTTCCAAAATGTTTGACATTCATGTTGTGCCCATTCTCCAAATACCCTGAACATTAAGCCTCAGCAAAATGTAAATTGGTATAAACTACGAGCAATTATTATAGACAAAGTGGGTGTGTATATTTGATAAATTGATCGCTTGGCAGGTGTTGTCTTGACCTAGAACTTTCATAATACAGGAGCTATTATGATCATATCCAGATAATACTAGAGAAAGAGATTTGCATTATGTATCAAAGACTTTCAATATAGATGATGATGATGATTTTGCTTAATGATGATTAATTAGAATTTCAACATTTCTGGAAGAAACAGTCTAGCTAAGAATTTCAGAAGAAATTTAAATTTATCCCTTTGGCTCTGTATAGAACATAAAACACCCTGGTGTATGAGAACATCCACCAAGAAAGGGTTATACATTTTAAGACTTAATGAATTACCAGTATAAAATAATTACTAGAAAAGGAACTGGGACTACTATATAATTAATTTTGTAACTGGAATTGACTTTGAAATTAGTCTACCAGCTAAATTGTACTGCCACCATTATAGGCAGGCAACTTAAACATTCATTGAAATAACACTTTTATTTTTATCATGCATTTTTTATTAAAACCCTCACAGTTCCCTAATGTAAATGTAGTTGCAAAATATGCTTGATCAATATGTTATATAAGTATTTGATCAAATGTCTATAAACATATCTAAAAAGTGAACATTTTTAAAAAGTTAAACCCTAAAATATTTGCTTTATAGGTGTTACTATCTTCTTGGTCTGATATCCATATGCCCTCCTCCATCTTTTGTCTGATTAATTCTAACTCATTTTTTAAGACTTGGCCCAAGCACCCCCTTTCCAAAAGTCTTCCTCTGCCTGCAGACACCCCCCACTTGAGGCACTTTGATGCTATTACCACCCTCAAAACTCTTGCATATTTCTGTCAGGGGGTTTAATATACTGTATGATGCTTCTCTGTGAGGTAGTCTTATCCACATTCTACAAACTCTGGAAGGCAACAACTAGTGTCTTAATTATTTTGTATCCTCTAAGACCTAATATTTAGAAGACAATTAATGTTTTTGATGAATTAATAAAAATCATGAAATTGTCAATGTACCACTGTTTCCATGAAACTAAAGACAAAAATGAATAGATGTTTTATTAACTGAAAGGAAAGAGATAAAATCATCATTTTTATATTATATTTTTCATTCTTGGAAAACCCAAGAGGATCAACTGAAAAATTATTCTAAATAATAAAAGAGTAAGGTGGCTGGGTACAAAAATTTGTGTTCAGAAATCAATAATCTTTCTATTTACTAATAAGAATCTGTTAGAACTTCCCTGTCCAACATAGTAGCTACATGTAACTATTTAAACTTTAGCAAAATGTGTATGAAACTTAGAATTTGGCTCATTTAGTAACAGCTATATTCCAAGTCCTCAGTAGTCACTTGAAGCTTGGGGGGAATGGGTAATCTGGAACTATTTTCCATAGGTCCTATGAAAAAACTAAATAAGCAATAAAGGCAAGGAAAATTCTGAAAATGAATAGTAAGGTGAATAGCCCTATAAGATATTAAAGCAGATTACAAGGTTATAGTAATTAAAATGTTTGAACAGGCATTCAACATAGAATAGATGTAAATAAAACAGAATAGAAATTCTAGAGACTTACTCCAAAACCTATAAAAAAGCAGGCATTTCAAGTCAATGGTTAGAGACAAATTATTCAATAAATATGTTGGGACTAGGTAGCCACTTAGAAAAAAAATTGTATTGCTATTCACTCCTTACTGCACAATAAATTCCAAGGGTAGTGAAGATATAAATATAACAAAAAACTACATTCCAGCATTCCTTATAATAGCAGATAAATAAAAGATTTTCCAATAAAAGATTGGAAACAACCTAAATGCCCTCTAATAGTTAAATCC
Organism: Anoura caudifer; assembly: GCA_004027475.1. NCBI lineage: Eukaryota > Metazoa > Chordata > Mammalia > Chiroptera > Phyllostomidae > Anoura > Anoura caudifer. The sequence goes on along the minus strand of PVKU01015258.1, from coordinate 2,671 downwards.
ATTGTGGTATATCCATTTAATACTATGGAGCCATTGGGAAAGAAAATTCTAGTTCTATTATGTCCTCACGTAGATTGCAGAAGTGTGTGTATAAGAGGTGCGTAGTAAGCCACCACTTGGGTGGAGTCTATGTACCGGCTTGTGCGTGCAGGAAGCACCGCTGGAAGGGGGACACGAGAAACCGGTTTCCTCCGGGGAGACGGGCGAGCAGCTCTGGGGCGGGGGCAAGACTGTTTCTACTGATGACTCTTCTGTAACATTCACTTTTGCACATTAATTAACTATATTGGAAATAAACCAAACAATTTAGAAAAACCAAAACCTAAAGTGTATAAAAAGACTGAACCTCCCCTACCTCACACCCCATCCCAAGTTATTTTAAGTTCTTACACAAGCACTGTGGAAAGGCCTCTGGGCAGCGATTTCTGGCCACAGCGCAGTAAACTATTGTCCAGACGGTTAGAATTTGTCTACTTGCTTAGTAAGTGTTTAGTAAGCAAGGAGGACCTGATATTAAGGCACTTAGTAGGTACTTGTTCAGATGGAATTCTGCATTCTTTAAGAAGACTTTCTTTAAAGGAGGTACTTTGGATTATAGCAAAAGTGAAGGGCCAAAGTAGTCTGCAATCATTCTACAGTGTCAAAATACATGTATAAATGGGCTAAATGAGGAGTGGTGGGATGACTTCAGAGAACCCTAACTGGAAGAGCGCTCACAGAGTAGGACTAAGACCATCCTCAACACCCTTGCCAGCACCCAAATGTATATTCCTCTGGGGCAACCACACTGTGAAGAGCCTGCAACACCTCAGGAGCCTCCTCTGCCTGCCCAAACATTTGTCTCACTTCACAGCTTCTAAACTTACGCCCAACAATCTCCTACACAAATTGTCATGTTTCATTTGCCCGTAGGTGTGGAATTACTAATTCCGCCATTTGTTGTTTGACAGCTCAGGCAATTTAGATCCTTTAAAAGGCAGAGTGAGCTTTTCTGGGTATTGACACCATGTTCTTGCAGGCTGAAGAAATTATTCTAGAAGTTTAACTGTCAAAGACTACCCTAGAAAAAACCCTGGGTGGAAAAAAATCTGCCATGTAATACAATTTAACATATGACACTCTCTTTTTATCAGCAGTTGTTTTGAAATTCAAGACAACCAATTGAAACATAAAGTAAATCTATTTATTTTTAAATTTATTGTCCAGTATGTATATACAGATTTCATTAATAAAACACAGTCCCTCCGAGCCTTAATTTTCTCATCCATCAAATGGGGATAATAACATCTGCTCTACTGAAACTGGAGGATGACTGTGAGAAGTGGAGCTGTGTAAGCACTGTGAACGATGTCAAAGGCTTTCAAATCAGCCATTAGCACTACTGGTTAAGAGAGAGGCAACTAATCCCTTCTCAATTTGACACATTTGTTTAATTATTTCTATCTTCTACACCATTAAAATTCCCAAGTGTCCAATACTGAAATTGTGGTTTAACTGCCTGTCCAGCAAAACAAAACTTTAGAAACTAGATGTAAAATGTCTTTCTTTATCATTAATAAAATCTTGGAAAAAATTTCTTAGAAACATAATATTATTTTGGCAGGTAGATAAAGCAGCAACCTTAATAAACAGAAGACAGGAATACCTGAATAAATTACACCACCTATGTGCAGCCAATTTCATTGTAGATTTTTTGTTTTCATTTTTGAAACAAAATTTAAGATCTAATCTGTTGGTTTCCTATCATGTAAAGAGAGGATTTTCCTTTTCACATTCCTCAACCTCATACACACATACACAAAACACACACACATTTCTTTTCTCACTATTGCATGATTTTGGGTTAGACCAAAATTTATTGTTTACATTATTACAAAAGTAAGCTACAGCGGATGCTGTGATGAGTCACCCAGTTCCCTCTTCAGTACAGAATTTCTTCCCCTGTTGTCGGAAGACACCTCTCTGCTGACAACCTACTTTGGAATTAACTCAGCTTCTGAGAGATGCTTCACCTATGGTCAAGACCCCTTCCCAGAGCAGCTGTCAATCAATAACTGTTCAATGTGGAGGCAAGAGGTCCTTGCTGCAACTTGGACAATTCTCAAAGGCCAGCCCAGCTTTCGAGTTCCCTGTCAGGTCAGCTAAGGCCTTTTTCATGGTCCAATTCTCTCTCTGCCCAGTCCTGCTTCCTTGCTTGCCTTCCCTCCCGCAGGTATGGATGCCGAGAGCACTCCCAATAAACCTCCTGCCTGCCCATCTCTGTGTTTGCATCTCCTGCTGAGGAATACAACCTGGGGCAGGTAATACAAGAAATGGTCTGAGAAAGTAGATGCTAAAATGAGAATTTTGGAACTGGATCATCTGCCATCTGGTTGACAGAACCCTGTTGTTGGTGGAAGGGGGAGCACAGACCACACAAGGCAAGAGTGCAGTCGTTAAACTTTCACGTGGTAGCAGATGTACTCGCTGTGTTATTTCAGGCATTGGAGCTACCTGGGGGAAATGGTAACTAGAAGGACAATGAAGGTCACTATTGCTAAACTCAGTGCCTTGGAAAGAGACAATGAATAACTAAAAATGATTAATTGACTTTAAAAAGTGCGAAAATGTGAAAGCCAGAAGGTTTCCTGGGTAGCATATCTCCTACAGCAGAGATGCAGAGAATGCTTCT
>PVKU01015257.1:0-19071 GCA_004027475.1 Anoura caudifer | reverse complement strand
AACAAGTAGCATAGATGGTAGGTAGAAAATAGACAGGGGGAGGGCAAGAATAGTGTGGGAAATGTAGAAGCTAAAGAACTTATGACACATGGGCATGAACTAAAGGGGGAAATGTGGGTGGGAGGGGGTGTGCAGGGTGGAGGGTAATGAAGGGGGGGAAATGGGACAACTGTAATAGCATAATCAATAAAATATAATTAAAAAAAGAATGTTCAATGAAAAAAATAAGAAATGCTCAGTGAATTTAAGGGTAGAATAGATGAACTCAGTGAGAACTCCAACAAAGAGATGGGAAGCATAAAAATGGAGATTAAAAAACAACAGAAAAAGAAGCAGTTAGAATGAAGCAGTTAAAATACATTTACTGAAGAGTACATTAGAGGGCAGGAAGACAAAAAAACCCAATTAAAAAATGGGCAAAACACTTGAACAGACACTTCTCCAAAGAGGACATACAGAGGGCCCAAAGATATATGAAAAGATGCTCAGCATCATTAGCCATCAGAGAGATGCAAATTAAAAACACAATGAGATACCACCTCACACCCATCAGAATGGCCAACATAAACAAATCAACAAACAAATGTTGGAGAGGTTGTGGAGAAAAGGGAACCCTAGTGTACTGTTGGTGGGAATGCAGACTGGTGCAGCCACTGTGGAAAACAGTATGGAATTTCCTCAGAAAACTAAAATGGAGCTACCTTTTGACCCAGCTTTCCACTGCTAGGATTATACCCTAAGAGCACTGAAACACCAATCCAAAAGAACCTATGCACCCCAATGTTCATAGCAGCACAATTTACAATAGGCAAGTGCTGCAAGCAACCTAAGTGACCATCAGCCAATCGGTGGATCAAAAAATTATGGTACATTTACACAATGGAATTCTACACAGCAGAGAGAAAGAAGGAGCTTATGCTTTTTGCAACAGCATGGATGGAACTGGAGAGCATTATGCTAAGTGAAATAAGCCAGGTGATGAGGAAACAAATACCATATGATCTCACCATTAACTAGAACATAATCAACAAAAGAAAAAAGCAAACAAAATATAACCAGAGTCATTGAAGTTAAGAACAATCTAACATAACCAGAAGGGAAGGGGGAGGGGACAGTGGGGAGAAGGATTTTCAGGAACTACTATAAAGGACACATGGACAAAACCAAGGGGGAGGGTGGGGAGAAAATACAGACAACTGTAATTGAACAAAAATAAAATAATTTAAATTAAAAAAATACATTAGAGGAAATCAACAGTAATTAGATGAAGCAGAGGACTGAATCAGTGATTTGGAAGACTAGGTTGCAACAAAAACCCAACCAATTGCAACAACAAAAAGGAAAAAAAAATTTTAATGGAGTATAAAGGACCTCTGGGACACCAAATGTACCAAGATTCCTGTTATAGGGGTATCAGAAGGATAAGAGAAAGAGTAAGGGATTGAAAACTATTTGAAGAAACAGTGACAGCAAACTTCCCTAACCTGGTGAAGGAAAAACACACAAGTCCAGGAAGCACAGAGAGTCCCAAACATGATGAACTCAAAGAGGCCCAAGATACTTCATAATTAAAATGCCAAATGTTAAAGAAAAAGAGAATCTTAAAACAGTAAGAGAAAATCAGTTACCTACATGGAGCTTGACAGATGACTTCTCAACAAAAATGCTCGCAGGCCAGAAGGAACTGGCGTGAAATATTCATAATGATGAAAAGCAAGGACCTACAACCAAGATTACTGTACCCAGTAAGACTATCATTTAGAATTAAAGGAGAGATTAAAAAAGAAACAGCTAAAGGAGTTCATTGCCACAAAACCAGTATTATAAGAAATGTTAAAGGGACTCCTTTAAGAAGAAGATGGAAAAAAATAAAAATATGGATAATAAAATAGCAATAACTGAATAACTACCAATAATCACTTCATTTTTTAAATGATTTTCTTTATTAAGTTTTAGAGAGAGGGAAAGGGAGGGAGAAAGAGAGGGAAAGAAATATCAATGTGCATAAGAAACATCAATTGGTTGACTCTCACATACCTCCAGCCAGGTATGTGGTGTATAACTCAGGCATGTGCCCTGACTGGGAATTGAACCAGCAACCTTGTGGTTTGTGGGATGATGCTCAACTCACTGAGCCACACCAGTCAGGGCTCAATAATCACTTTAAATGTAAATGGAATGTATGTTCCTATCAAAAGACAAAAGGTAGCTGAATGCAAAAGAAAACAAGACCCATATATGGACTGCCTACAAGAGACTCACTTCAGATCAAAACAAACACACACAGACTCAAAGTAAAGGGATAGAAAAACATATTTCATGCAAATGGAAATGAAAAAAAGCTAGAGTAGCAAAATTTATATCTGACAAAACAGACTTTAAAAGAAAGGCTATAATAGACAAAGATGGACATTTTATAAGGGTAAAGGGAACAATCCATCAAGAATATACCACTCTTGTAAACATTTGTGCAGCCAACATAGGAGTACCTAAATATGTGAAGCAATCAATATGTGAAGCATCAATACATGGATACAAAGGGAGATATCAACATTAATACAATCATAGAAGGAGAATTTAACACCCCACAGACATCAATGGATAGATCTTCCTGACAGAAAATTAACAAGGAAACAGCAGCCTTAAATGACACGTTAGACCAAATGGATTTAATTTATATTTTTAGAGCATTTCACCCCAAAATAGAAGGATATACATTCTTTTCAAGCACACATAGTACATTTCCCAGAATAGATCACATGTTAAACTACAGAACAAGTCACAATAAGTTTAAGAAAATTGAAATCATATCAAGCATCTTCTTCAACCACAATGGTATGAAACTATTGATAGAAATCAAAAAAAAAAAAAAACTAAAACAAACACATAAGGGCTAAGTAACATGCTATGAAATAATAAATGGCTTACCAATGAGATCGAAGGAGAAATCAAAGGTACCTTGAAATAATGAAAATGAAAACATAATGACCTAAAATTTAAGGGACACAGCAAAAGCAGTCCCAAGAAAGAAATTCATAATAATACAAGGTTACCTTTGAGACACAAGACAAATCTCAAATAAACCTAAAGGACTTAAAAAAAAAGAACAACAAACAAAGACCAAAATGGGGAGAAGGAAGTAAATAAAGACCAGAGCAGAAATCAACAAAGTAAAAAAAAAAAAAAAAAAAAAAAAAAAAAAAAAAAAAAAAAAAAAAAAAAAAAAAAAAAAAAAAAAAAAAAAAAAAAAAAAAAAAAAAAAAAAAAAAAAAAAAAAAAAAAAAAAAAGATCTATAAACCAAGAGCTGGTTCTTGGAAAAAATAAACAAAATTGATAAAGCTTTAACCACACTCATCAAGAAAAAAGAGAGGGGAGCCAAATAAAAAGAATTGGACATGAAAGAGAAGTGACAACTGACACCATAGAAATGCAAAGGATTATAAGAAAATACTTTAAACAATTATATGTTAACAAATTGGAAATATGGACAAATGAGTATATTCCTAGAAATATATAATCATTCAAGACTGAATAAAAATAGAAAATCTGAACAGACCAATAACAAAATAGAGTAAATAATTTTTAAAACCTTCCAGCAAACATAAGTCCTGAACCAAGTGGTATCCCAGTTGCAGTTTACCAAACATTCAAACAAAAATTAACACCTATCATTCTCAAACTATTCCCAAAAGTTGAAAGGAGGGATGGCTCACAGCTCATTTTCCAAGGTCAGCATAATTCTAATTCCAAAACCAGACAAAGACATTACAAAAAAAAGGAAAAGAAAATCATATGCCAATTACCAAATGAACATAGATGCAAAATCCTCAACAAAATATTAGTAGCTACATTCAGAAATACATTAAAAAAATCACATGCCATGATCAAGTGGGATTTTTCCCTGACTTGCAAGGTTGGTTCACTATGCAGAAATCAATAAATGTGATACACAACATAAACAAAATAAAGGACAAAAATCATATGATCAAATCAATAGATGCAGAAAAAGCATTTGACCAAATTCAACATCCACTTATGACCAAAACTCTCAGCAAAGTGGGAACAGAGACAACATACCTCAATATAATAATGGCCATATGACAAACCCACAACTAACATCATACTCAACAGGGAAAACCTTAAAGCATTTTCCTTAAGATTAGGAACAAGACAATAATAACCATTTTCACCATGTTTATTCAACATAGTATTGTAAGTCCTAGCCACAGCAATCAGACAAATTTTTTTTAAAGTCATCAAATTAGAAAGGAAGAACTAAAACTGTCATTTTTTTGTAGATGACATGTAACTTTGTATAGAGAACTCTAAAAAGTCCACCAAAAACTATATAACTGATTAAATTCATAAAGTACCAGGATACAAAATTAATATTCAAAAATCTGTTGCATTTCTATACACTACTACTGTAAAGAGAAATTAAAAATACAATCACATTTACAATTACATCAAAAGGAATAAAGTACTTAGCAATTTAACCAATGATATAAATTTAACCAATGATATAAATGACCTATACTCTGAAAATTATAAGACATTGAAGAAAGAAATTGAAGATACAAATAATGGAAGTATATACCATGCTCAAGGATAGGAAGAATTAACATACTAAAATGTTGATACTACTCTAAGAAATCTATAGATTCAGTGCAATCTCTATCAAAATATCAATGGCATTTTCACAGAACTAGAACATATAGTTATAAAATTTATATGAAACCATGAAAGACTCAGAATAGCTAAAACAATCTGGAGAAAGAGGAACAAGTTAAAGGTATCACACTACCTGATATCAAACAATACTACAAGGCTATAGTAATCAAAACAGCATGATTGGGCATAAAAACAGACACATAGATCAATGGGACAAAAAATAGAGACCCAGAAATAAACCTACACCTGTATGGTCAATTGATCTATGACAAAGGAAGAAAGAATATGCAATGGGGTAAAGATGATCTCTTCAATAAGTAGTTTTGGAAAAATTGGATAGATACATGCAAAAAACATAAACTAGACCATTTTCTTACACCATATACAACAATAAATTCAAAATGGATTAGACTTAAATGTAACCCCTGAAACCATAAAACAGCTAGATGAAAACATAGGCAATAAACTCTCTGACATAACTCTTAGTAATTTTTTTTTTGTTTTTACGATATATTTCCTCAGCCAAGGGAAACAAAAGAAAAAATAAACAAATGGGACTACATCAAACTAAAAAGTTATTTTACAGCAATGAAAACCATAAAAAAACAACCTTCAAACAGACAACTTACTGGATGGGAGAAGATGTACATCCAATAAGGGGTTACTCTCCACAGTATGTAAAGAACTCATACAACCTAACACCAGAAAAAAATAAAAACTCTGATTAAAAAATGGGCAGAGGGCCTTAAATGGAAAACAGTATGTCAGTTCCTCAAAAATTAAAAATAGAGCTACCATATGACCCAGCAATTCCATTTCTGGGTATTAATCTGAAGAAATCCAATACATTAATTCCAAAAGACATATGCAATCCTATGTTCATTGTAGCATTATTACAATAGCCAAGATATGGAAGCAATCTAAATGTCATCAATAGATAAATGGGTAAAGATAGGGTGGTACATATATACAATGCAATATTACTCAGCCACTAAAAATAATGCAATCTTGGAACTTCTGGCCAAGATGGAGGTGTAGGTAGACACACTGTGCCTCCTCGCACAACCAAAAGAAGGACAACAACAATTTAAAAACAAAAAACAACCAAATCTGACAGAAAATCAAACTGTGTGGAAGTCCAACAACCAAAGAAGTTCAAGAAGATACATTCAACCAGACCAGTACATCAAGACAAAAAAGCCCAAAACAAAGAACAGAACAAAGCTCCAGAAAAATACAACTAAACAATGAAGAGGTAGCCAACCTATCAGATGCACAATTCAAAACACTGGTAATCAGAATGCTCACAGAAATGGTTGAATATGGTCACAAAGTAGAGGGAAAAATGAAGGCTATGCTAAGTGAAATAAAGGAAAAAGTACAGGGAACCAATAGTGATGAGAAGAAAACTGGGACTCAAATCAATGGTGTGGACCAAAGGGAAGAAAGAAACATCCAATCAGAAAAGAATGAAGAAAAAAGAATTCAAAAAAATTAGGAGAGGCTTAGGAACCTCCAGGACATCTTTAAATGTTCCAACATCCAAATTATAGGGGTACCAGAAGGAGAAGAGGAAGAGCAACAAGTGTAAAACTTATTTGAACAAATAATAAAGGAGAACTTCCCCAATCTGGCAAAGGAAATAGACTTCCAGGAAGTCCAGGAAGCTCAGAGAGTCCCAAAGAAGTTGGACCCAAGGAGGAACACACCAAGGAACATCATAATTACATTAGCCAAGATTAAAATGAAGGAGAGAATTCTAGAAGCAGCAAGAGATAAGGGCACAGTCATCTACAAAGGAGTTCCCATCAGACTCAGCCGATTTCTCAGAAGAGACCTTACAGGCAAGAAGGGGCTGGAAAGAAGTATTCCAAGTCATGAAAGTCAAGGACCTACATCCAAGATTGCTCTATCCAGCAAAGCTTTCATTTAGAATGGAAGGGCAGATAAAGCACTTCTCAGATAAGGTCAAGTTAAAGGAGTTCATTATCACCAAGCCCTTATTATATGAAATGTTAAAGGGATTTATCTAAGAAAAAGAAGATAAAAAGCATGTATAGTAAAATGACAGCAAACTCAAAGTTATTAACAACCACACCTAAAACAAAAACAAAAACAAACTAAGCAAACAAAAGAACAGGAACAGAAACACAGAAATGGAGATCACATGGAGGGTTATCAATAGGGGACTGGGAGGGGGAGAGAGGGGGAAGGGTACAGAGAATACATAGCATAGATGGTAGGTAGAAAATAGACAGGGGGAGGGTAAGAATAGTATAAGAAATGTAGAAGCTAAAGAACTTATATGTATGACACATGGACATGAACTAAAAGGGGGGAATTTGGGTGGCAGGGGGTGTGTAGGGTGGAGGGGAGTGAAGGGGGAAAATGGGACAACTGTAATAGCATAATAAATAAAATATATTTTTTAAAAAAGAATGAATCTTTCCATTTGCAACAACACAGATGGATCTAGAAAATATTCTGCTAAGTGAAGTAAGTCAGCGAGATAAAGACAAATACCTATGATTTCACTTATATGTAAAATTGAAAAACCTAAATGAACAAACAAAACACAAACTCATAGATACCGAAAACAAATTGATCCTTGCCAGATGGGAGGAGGAGGGGTGAGTGAAAATGTTGAAGGGATTAAGAAATACAAATTGGGAAAGAGAAGATGGTGGCCAAGTAGGTGGAAGCTGAGTCCACTTGCTCTTGCCCCTCACTCAGATTCTCAGCTTATCTTTTAATAAATAACCTGAACAATCAACCAAATTGCTGATATGACATTTGGAAGCCAAGGAGTACAGAAGACACTTCACAATGAGTGGTAAGGAGATTTTATAAGTGGAAGAGGAAATACCCCATGCATGGCACCTACAGCCATGGAGAGACTTGTTAGAAATTGCAGGTTTGTGACTGCCTCTCCTCCCAGGGCAGGGAAACCTCAGGAAACTGGGCTGGATGCAGGCTACACATACACAGCAGGCAGCATGTCCATAGCCACAGAGCCAAATGCCAACCAGGAGTATGCCAGAGAGAGAGAGAGGGACTTTGTCTCCCAAAAGGATCAGGGGCTACACCTGGGTCAGGCAGAGGCAGGCTGCAGCCAGTTGTGACTGTGAAAGACATTTAGCTTTTTGGAGAGGTGGTGTGTATGATGAACTGGATAGTACTTGGTACTGCAGTGGGTGTGCCACAGAGAAATTTTTCAAAAGGGGAGCTGAAGCATGAGGAGCAGGGACCCTGTGCCATGCTGCTCAGACAGCAAAGGAACAAGATTGAAAGCACAGTTTGCTCTCACAGTATACAGCTGGACAGAGAGATCAGAAAGTTGCACAGCAAAGGGACTTCCGGGCCCCAGCCCAGTGTGGTTAGCAAGCTGGGGGGCGGGGGGGTATACAAAATGGGGAGTTCAGAACTGTGTCTACAGCAAGGGCAGTGGGCTGGGATTTAGACAGGCAAGAGTTGAGCACCTAAGATTATTTACAGCCCAGAAGAAAACCCTTACCTGACAGAGTTCAAACCTCTAGAAAGGGAAGGAAGTACCCAGCCCCCATGTCCTTCAGAACTGCAAGTACCACAGCCAGTGGCAAAGTTCTGTGGAACAGGCAGGACAGGCTCAAGACCCCCCTGCAGGATGTATATCTGCAGGCAAAAGATAGGAAGAGGAATGCCAAAAGGGCCAATTTTCTATTTCTCTCAAGGAGGCAAAATACACTGATTCCTAAGGCCCTATTCCACTGAGGCCAGTAAGACAGGAAGATCAGAAATCAGTGCAGCAAGGGATAATCAGGGTCCCACCCAGCCTCAGCTCACACACAGAGCTACCATCAGCACCAAGCAGGAAAGAGCTGGCCCTCTTACACAGATTGGCCCCTCCCTTGAAATGGATAGTAAGTTCATCAGAAACTATGCATTATTGCAAATAAGCTCTTGGAACAGACCAAGACAGGTGGTACAGGGGCAGGGAAACACATCCACAATCTTCCCAGAAGGCTGCACAGCACCTCCCAGAGGACACCCACAGGTCTGACCCTCCCAATTACAATAGAAGCCCCCTCTAGAGACAGGTGAAGTTGGTTCATGGGGTACTGCCAGAAGGGATGACCCACACCTGTATCTAGAACTGAAAAAAGCCAGAGCTAGATTCAGAAGAAGACAGAAGGCAAACATCAAACTCTGCTAAGATGAATTCCACCTGGTTCTTCTTCAGAATTTGTGTTATATTTTTCTCTCACATAGCCTTTTAACATTTCTTCTTTTTCTTCAGTTGTATTCCAACTAATTCACTAATTTTATCTTTTATTATTCTTTTTATTTAGATTTTTGTATTTTTATTTCAAATCTCACATCATAACCTTCCCTTGTCTTACTCCATTTCACCTTCTTCCTTCCCTTTCTTATTTTTGTTTTAAGTTTTATTTTCCCCTTTTATGCCTTATTCTTATTCCTTATTCTTACTATCTCTCCCCATCTATCCTCTGAAAATCATTTTCCTTTCTTATAGCCTGCGCACATTATTTTTCCCTTTCTTGTAATAGTTTTATTTTCTTTCTACCTTTATTAATTGTTGTTTGTTTGGCATCGATATTGTGGTTATTGTTGTTTTTCTTCAATGTTATTTCTATTTCTTCACTATTTTTTAATTTCAAATCTCATAGATTACTCTCCCCTGTCTTACTCCATTTTGCTTTTGTCCTGCTCATGCTTATTTGAGTTTGGAATTTTATTTTTTACCTTTCTTAGCCAGGATTCTATTCCTTACTCTTATTATTTCTCTTCCCTCCCTCTCCCAAAAATCATTATTCTTTACAGTAGACATATCATATTATCTTTTCTCTTTCTTATAATACTCTTATTCTCTTTCTACTTTTATTAATCTTTGCTCCTCTGTGGTTCTTATTGACATTGTTGTGGTATTTTTTCAAGTTTGTTCCTGTTGATTTGCTATGTTTTTTAAATTTTATTTCAAAACCTTATGTTATACACTTCCCTTTTCTTAGTCCATTCTGCCATCTCCTTTTCTTTTTTACTTATGTTTTAAAATTTATTTTCTCCCTTTATTCTCCTTTTTTCTATTGCCTAGTCTTATTTTTCCTCCCTCACCCCTCTCAAAATCATTTTTCCTTCCTTTAGTCATCTCATATTCTTTTTTTCCTATCTTACAATATTCTTAATCTCTTTTCACCTCTATTAATCTTTGCCCATTAGCTGTCAATAGTGCTGATGTGGTAGGGGGATGTTTTTGCTAGTGTGGGTTTGGTTTTCTGGGTAGTTTTGCTTTGTTCTGCCAACACCTACACAACAGCATACAAGACATGGTGTGGGTTGTGACTCTCAGTCAGCCAGCCAGAGGGGAGAACCCACTAATGAATGAGCCATCAATATTCAAATCCCAAGTAAAACAAGAGATCTCACATAATCTGAATAAAGGGCATCCCTAGAGCATTCATCCTAGAAGATCAAAAAGACTGCTCCACTGAGTCCCACAGAACTCCTACCACAGAAGGCCACCCCATGAAGACAGGGAGTCAAAACAAAGCAATCTGATAGACAGAAACAAACAAAAAAGTCACCTAAAATGGAGAGACAAAGAAACAACCCCCAATCAAAATGAAAAAAGGAATCCCCATAAAAAGACCTAAACAAAACTGAGGCAAGCAAGCTATTATACATAGAGTTCAAAACAATGGATATAAGGATGCTCAGAACTCAGTGAGAACAACCAGAAACTTAGTGGGAACTAATCAGCATGAAAAATGCCACAGAAATTAAGAATAAGAACCAGGAGGAAATGAAGAATACAATATCTGAAATGAAGAATACACTAGAGGGAATTAAAATCAAGGCAGATGAAGCAGAAGACTGAATCAGTGAGCTGATAGACAAGGTAGAAAAAAAACAATTCAGAGCAACAAAATGAATAAGACTAAAAAAAGAGGGTACTTTAAGGGAGCTTCAGGACAATATGAAACATAACAACATTCATATCATAAGAATACTAGGAGGAGAAAAGGAGCAAGAGATAGAAAACCTGTTTGAAAAAATAATGACAGAAAACTTCCTTATCTTGGTGAGGGAAAAAGTTACACAAATTCAGGAAGCAGAGAGGGTCCCAATTAAGATGAACCAAAAAAGGCCCACTCTAAAACACATTATAAGAAAAATAGCAAAACTTAAAGACAGAGTGAATTATAAAGGCAGCAAGGGAGAAACAGGAAGTAATGTACAAAGGAGCCCTGGTGAGGCTATCAGCTGACTTCTCAATGAAAACAATACAAGCCAGAAAGGAATGGAAAGAAATATTCCAAGTAATAAAAAGGAAAGGCCTGCAACCAAGCCTACGCTATCCAGCAAGGCTTCCAATTAAAACAGAAGGTGAAATAAGGAGTTTCCCCGATGAAAGAAGGCTCAAAGAATACACTTCCACCTAACCAGCACTGCAAGATATGCTAAAGTGACTACTTTAAGAAGAGGAAGAAAAAGAATGAGAGAAAGAGGAACACAGGTACAAAGGAAATAAAATGGCAATGAATAAATACCTATCAATAATAACCTTAAATGTAAATGGATTAAATGCTCCAATCAAAAGATAGAGAGTAGCTGAATGGATAAGAAATCATGACTGACACATATGTTGCCTACAAGAGACCCACCTCAGAACAAAAGACCTACAGAGACTGAAAGTGAAAGAAAGGCTGAAAAAAATATTTCAAGCAAATGGACAGGAAACAAAAGCTGGGTAGCAATACTCACATCAGACAAAATAGACTTCAAAACAAAGGCCATAATGAGGGACAAAGAAGGTCATTGCATAATACTTAAGGGAGTTGTTTATCAGGAGGATATAATCCTTGGAAACATATATGCACCCAACATCGCAGCTCATAAATATTAAGGAAAACTTTGGAGGACTTTAAGAAGGAGCTTAACAGTAATACAGTCATCGTAGGAAATTTTAACACCCCATGGTCAACAATGGATAGATCTTCCAAACAAAGAATCAACAAGGAAATTCTGGCAATGAAAAAAAAAATTCTTTAGATCAAATGGACTTGATATTTACAGAACATTTCATATCACAGAAGCAGAATATACATTATTTTCAAATACACATGGATCAGTTTCAATGATAGATCACAAAGTAGGACACAAAACAAGTCTAAATGAATTCAAGAAAATTGAAATCATATCAAGCATACTCTCAGATCACAATGACTTGAAACTAGAAACCAACCTCAAGGAAAAAACTCAAAAACATTCAAATACATGGAGACTGAATAACATGTTTTTAAATAATAAATGGGTTAACAATGAGATCAAGGAAAAAATCAAAACAGTATCAAAACAGTATCTGGAAACAAATGAAAATAAACACACAACAACCCAAACCTATGGGATACAGAGAAGGCAGTCCAGAGAGGGAAGTTCATAGCAATATAGGCCTACCAAAGAAAAAAGAGAAAAATTTCAAACAAACAACTTAACCCTACATCTAAAATGGCCAGATGAACAACAACAAATTCCACAGCTAGTAGTAGGAAGGAAATAGTCAAGATCAGAACAGAATTAAATGACATAGAGACTAAAAAACAATCCAAAGAATCAATGAATACAGGAGCTGGTTCTTTGAAAAGATAAGCAAAATTGACAAACCTTTAACCAGATTCATCAAGAAAAAAAAGAGAGAGACGACCCAAATAAATAAAATCAGAAACAAAACAGGAGGAGTAACAACCGATACCATAGAAATACAAAGAATTATAAGAAATTACTATGAACAATTATATGCCCAGAGAATGGACAACCTAGGTGAAATGGACAAATTTCTGGAAACGTAAAATCTCCCAAAACTAAATGAAGAAGAACCAGAATGCTTGAACAGTCCAATAACAACTAGCAAAATTGGAGCAGTAATCAAAAATCTCTGGCACACAAAAGCCCTGGACCAGATGGCTTCACGGGCAAATTTTACCAAACATCAAAGAAAAGCTATCCTTCTCAAACTATTTTTAAAAATTCTAGGAGAGGGAAGACTCCCAATCTCTCTTTATGAGGCCAGTGTTATCCTAATTCCAAAACTAGGTAAAGAAACAGCAAAGAAAGAAAAATACAGGCCAATATCTCTGATGAACATAGATGCTAAAATCCTCAACAAAATATTGGCAATCTGGATCCAGCAATACATTAAAAAGATCATACACCACAATCAAGTGGGATATATTCCAGGGATGCAAGAATGGTATAACATTTGCAAATCAATAAGCATAATATATCACATAAACAAAATGAAAAAAAAAAAAACACATGATTGTATCAATTAGATGCTGAAAAAGCATTTGATAAAATCCAGCACACATTTATGATAATAACACTCTGCAAAGTGGGAATAGAGGGAGCAAACTTCAACATAATAAAGACCATATATGAGAAATCTTCTGGCAACATCATACTCAATGGGCAAAAAATAAAAGCATTTTCCATAAGGTCAGGAATAAGAGAACGGTGCCCACTTTCACAATTCTTATTCAATATAGTACTAGTAGTTCTAGCCACAGTGACTAAATAAGAAACAGAAGTAAAAGGCATCCAAATTTGAAAGGAAGAAGTAAAACTGTCATTAATCACAGATGACATGATAGTGTACATAGAGAACCCTATAGAATCCACCAAACAACTACTAAACCTAATAAATGAATTCAGCAAAGTAGTGGGATACGAAGTCAATATTCAGAAGTCAAAGGCATTTTTGTACACCAACAATGAACTATCAGAAAGAAAAACTAAGAAAAATCCTATTTACTATAGTGATAAGAAAAATTAAGTACCTAGGAATACATTTAACCAAGGATGTAAAAGACCTGTACATGGAAAACTATAGAACACTGAAGAAAGAAATTGAGGAAGATACAACTAAATGGAAGCATATTCTGTGTTCATTGGAATGAACATCATAAAAGAATTAACATCATAAAATGCCCATACTACCCAAAGCAATGTATAGATTCAATACTGTCTAGTAATTCTATATTTTACTAATCAGCTCTCACTTCCAGTTCAAAATAACTATTTCATTCACTCTTCTCCCTGTAGTATCACTTACTTAATCCTGCATAGGTGGTAATTTTGTTTGCCTCTAGTTCCCCGAGCAATAAGAGTCCACAAATACCTGCCAACCTCCAATTTGCTTGTATCTCTGCACATGTACACTGCCTTCCTCCTTTCAAAAGAGATGTCAAACTAAGCGCATTTCTAACCACATTTTTCCTTATTTCACAATAATGAACTCTCAGTACCATTTAGAAATCCAACTATATAATCTAAAAATTTAAACAAAATTAAATAAAATGAACCTGTATCCAATATTTCATTTTTTTAAAGAAAAATGTCAGCTTAGTTACTGTTTTCCTTTTGGGATCCATTCCAGTAGTTTATTCTGCAAAGTAATTATGAACCTATCAATACAATTAATTGCAGAAATAAGTGATAGATGTAGCATTTTCACATTCTTATTGTATTCCCATAATGAATTCTGCATTTCTCAGCACATGGTGCTTTTTAATTACTAATCATGTACATCATCCAAACCACATCTATAACATACAACATATAATATAGAGCAAAATATACCCTGGTGACAATACAAACCAGAGAGGAAAGCTTGAGTTCTTGGCATATGTCACCCAAGATAAAAAAAATGAAAACAAGATTTTAAAAAATAAAAGGACCTTGGGCAATGTTTCTGTATTCACCTTTACATAGTTTGGTATGAGAAAATAATTCCTTCCAATTTCCCATCTCATTTTTATGAAAAAAAGAGTGAGTCAAGTTCTTCTAGAATAAGGGTTTATGGATGTGTAAGGTAATACTAAGATCAGCCTTATAGTTCAGTATTCAAATATAACACTTGCTTTAAAAATCATTCGCCCTATTCTGGTGAAATTATTACAGAGGTAGATGAAACATCTTGGTTACTTAGGTTTGAAGCCTTGGTATCAAGTTTTCCCTTTTTCCTTTCCATCTCTCATCTCCTCAATAGACTGAAGCCCTAGCAAGGCAAGACATACTTTCTCCAGGATGTCTACAAGAAGCTTATACTCTACTTGGGGAGACTGGTCATATATATAAAAGCTCATATGATGCCTTGATATAATTTATACTAAGTGAAAAATGACTGTTTTCCAAACTGAGAGATTGGGCATGAATTAATTATGTGCAATCAGTTATCAACTTTCTTTTTCTTTAAACACAAGTTTTAGTCTTGTTATTAATCTTTTAACTACATATGTCTTGATATCATCTCTCACACAGAGATTATTACAGTAGCTTCCTAGCCATCCTCTTTATTCTCCAATTCATGTTTTAGTTTACTGCTAATATACACCTCCATAAGCATGGCTTTTGGTACCTCCCTGCTCAAAAACAAGCTAAATCTACCTACTTCAAATCTTGTATAGTTTTAATTACTTTGCTTTATTTTTAAGCCATGACAGGAACTGGTCACATCCTTACTTTCTATGAGCACCCTCCCTCCTGTTTAATAATGTCAGTATCCTCATAGCCATATGAAAATCCATTGTTCCTAAACCTTCACTTCTCTGTCTCCTTTCTCACATAAGCAGCGTTCTTCATCTTCCTTGCCCTTAAATTTCAGCTTCTCTATCCTTCAAGTCTCAACTAAGTCCCACTCTCTCCATGTTAGTCTCCCAGACTGCATTTCTCTTGCCACTCCCATTCTCCTGACACCCATGGCATGTACCACATAGATTAGCACATCTACACAAAAATTACTGAAAAGCTTACTCATCCATTTTGTTCCTTCCAAGTATTACCTCCTAGGAGTCAGGAACTGCATTTTATACAGATTCCACTGCACCCACACAGTAGTAAATATGTACTAGAAATTTATTAGATACATACCCAAGATGTTTATGAACCCTCTTTTTGCTGATTTATATTTCTAAAAAGTATGCATTTAAATTAGTATAAAATATTTAACTATTGTTTAATATGATTTCAGTATATTGCATAGTTGTGTATGTAGTATAAAATAGACTTTAGCCTTCATTTAAAGGATCTCTTACAATAACCTAATAAAAACCTATAATGATAAAAAATACAAATTGGTAGTTACAAAATAGTCATGGGGATGTAAAGTACAGCTTAGGGAATATAGTCAATAATATTATAATGACTATGTATGGTGTCAGGTGGGTGTAAGACTTATTGGAGGGATCATTTCATATGTTATATAACACTATGCTGTACACCTGAATCCAATATAATACTGAATGTCAACTGTAATTGAAAACCAACCCAGCAGTCTCCCACTACCTTTTTTTCCTCTCCAGCAGCAATTACCTTTAGCTCTTTATGGAAAGTTTGATATTTGCTTGAAATTCTTAAAGAATATGCTTGTGATTTCACCTTTCGGCCAAGATGGAGGTGTAGGGAGATACACTGTGCCTCCTCTCACAACCAAAATAAGAACAACAACAATTTACAAACAAAATAACAACCAGAACTGACAGAAAATTGAACTGTAAGGAAGTCTGACAACCAAGGAGCTAAAATAGACACATTCACCCAGACTGGTAGGAGGGGCAAAAGTGGGTCACTGCAAAAAAAGTGGTGATACTGGGCATGAGAGACAGCAGATGACAAACCCTGGGCATGCAAGACAGCAGCAGGCAGACCCTGGGCACAGGGTGGCAACAGGCAGACCCAGCAAGGCAGCAATTGGGAAGCCCAGTCCAGCACCCATGGCTGACCAGGTGGACCCATATTCTCGGACAGATAAACCAGGCAAAACTGGGGAGTGAGAAAGACCACGCTACCCAGGGTCCCAATGTGGGGAAATAAAGCCTCAAAACATGGATTGAAAACACCTGTGGGGGTAGAGGTGATAGAAGAAACTCCCAGCCTCACAGGAGAGTTTGTTGGAGAAACCCACAGGGTCCTAGAACATACACAAGCCTATCCACATGGAAGTCAGCACCAGAAGGGCCAATCTTGCTTGGGGGAAGTGGTGGAAAAGACTGAAATTGGGCAGAGAGAGGAGCAAGTGCCATTATTCCCTCTCAGAACCCGCCCCCACATAGAGTGTCACAACCCAGCAACTGGGTTGTCCTGCCCTGGTGAACACCTAAGGCCCCGCCTCTTGTACGTAACAGGCACAACAAGACAAAAAAAATGGCCCAAACAGAAGAACAGATCAAAGCTCCAGAGCAAATAAAACTAAACGACGAAGAGATAGCCAACCTATCAGATGCACAGTTCAAAGCAATGGTGATCAGAATGCTCACGGAATTGGTTGGATTTGGTCACAAATTAGATGAAAAAAATGAAGGCTATGCTAAATGAAATGAAGGAAAATGTACAGGGAAACAATAGTGATGGGGGGAAAAGTGGGACTCAGATCAATGGAGTGGACCAGAAGGAAGAAACAAACAAATAAACAGAAAAAAATGAAGAAACAAGAATTCAAAAAAATGAGGAGAGGCTTAGGAACCTCCAGGACATCTTTAAACACTCCAACATCCAAATTATAGGGATACCAGAAGGAGAAGAGGAAGAGCAACAAGCACAAAACTTATTTGAACAAATAACAAAGGAGAACTCCCCCAATCTGGCAAAGGAAATAGACTTCCAGAAAGTCCAGGAAGCTCAGAGAGTCCCAAAGAAGTTGGACCCAAGGAGGAACACACCAAGGCACATCATAATTACATTAGCCAAGATTAAAATGAAGGAGAGAATTCTAGAAGCACAAGGGATAAGGGGACAGTCACCTACAAAGGAGTTCCCATCAGACTGTCAGCTGATTTCTCAAAAGAGACCTTACAGGCAAGAAGGGGCTGGAAAGAAGTATTCCAAGTCGTGAAAGTCAAGGACCTACATCCAAGATTGCTCTATCCAACAAAGCTGTCATTTAGAATGGAAGGGCAGATAAAGTGCTTCTCAGATAGGGTCAAGTTAAAGGAGTTCATCATCACCAAGCCCTTATTATATGAAATGTTAAAGGGATTTATCTAAGAAAAAGAAAATAAAAAACATGTATAATAAAATGACAGCAAACTCACAATTATTAACCACACCTAAAACAAAAACAAAAACTAAGCAAACAACAAGAACAGGAACAGAACCACAGAAATGGAGATCACATGGAGGATTAGCAATAGGGGATTGGGAGGAGGAGAGAGAGGGAAAAGGTACAGAGAATAAGAAGCATAGATGGTAGGTAGAAAATAGGCAGGGGGGGAGGAAAGAATAGTATGGGAACTGTAGAAGCTAAAAAAATTATGACACATGGACATGAACTAAAGGGGGGGAACATGGGTGGGAGAGGGTGTGCAGGGTGGAGGGGAATGAAGGGGGGGAATGGGACAACTCTAATAGCATAATCAATAAAATATATTTAAAAAGAAAAGAATATGCTTGTGTTATCACCTCTTGGTTTTTCGCTTTAGAAATTATTGCATTGACTTCTTACTGTGACTAATTAGGATGAAACTCTCTTTAAGGTAATATTCTTAAAATTCTGTTTTAGCATGGTTTTGGAGAAAGATTTCTGCAATGGAAGTTAAGAGTGCTTTGATCAAATCCTGATTCTTCTAGTCATTTGCCTTTATAGATTTGTTTCTTAATCTACAATCCTTGAGATTTAGATAAAATTGTACCTAGGTTCCACTGAGATCTTATGAGTTTGTTAAGTAAAATTTGCATGAATAAAATGATTATTCAAATGTTGCTGTTTAAAATAATTTTTGTAAATCCTTTTTTAAAGTGAAGAAAATAGATTTAATTTAAACATGAATTTGTAAACTATTCTTAATGCGAGTTTTTCTATCTTCCTACATATTACAGAAGGAGAAACTAAAGAGAAGGGACTAAAATGCTACCCACAGGATGCAAAATAACTCTAGGATGGGAATTCAGGAGTTTTGCCTGCTGATCCAAGACTTTGTGGGTTATAGCTTATCATAACAATCATTTTATGCCATACCTCATACATGTAATCATAGACTAAGCCTTTTTCATCGAAGTTGCATTCCCATTTACCCACAGAGTGAGGCACTGGGTTGCTTTCATCTTTTCCCAATATGATTAATCGTAGGAAAGAATCAAAAACAACACGACCATCTGTATCACAACTTGCTCCAATGGACCAAATCAAAGAAAATATAAAGCAAGCCTGTTGGTAAAAAAAAAAAAAAAAAAAAAAAAAAAAAAAAAAAAAAAAAAAAAAAAAAAAAAAAAAAAAAAAAAAAAAAAAAAAAAAAAAAAAAAAAAAAAAAAAAAAAAAAAAAAAAAAAAAAAAAAAAAAAAAAAAAAAAAAAAAAAAAAAAAAAAAAAAAAAAAAAAAAAAAAAAAAAAAAAAAAAAAAAAAAAAAAAA
>PVKU01015256.1:0-19065 GCA_004027475.1 Anoura caudifer | reverse complement strand
TGCTATTTTTGTACCTATGTTCTTCTCTCTCTCTCTCTCTTTTCCTTCCTTTCCTTCAAGCAGTCCCTTTAGCATCTCTTGCAGAACTGGTTTGGTAGAGGTGTATTCTTTTAGACTTCTTTTGTCTGGGAAGCTCTTTATTTGGCCTTCTATCTTGATTGAAAGCCTTGCTGGGTAAAGTAGTCTTGGTTGCAGGCCTCTGGTTCTCATTACTTGGAATATTTCTTGCCATTCTCTTCTGGCTTGGAGCATTTCCATTGAGAAGTCAGCTGCTAACCTTATCGGGGCTCCCTTGTATGTTACTTCCTTTTTCTCCCTTGCTGCCTTTAAGATTCTCTCTTTGTCTTGGAATTTTGCCATTTTAATTGGGATGTGCCTTGAAGTGGGCCTCTTTGGGTTCCTCTTGATTGGGACTCTCTGTGTTTCCTAGATTTGTGTGACTTTTTCTCTCATCAAATTAGGGAAGTTTTCCATCATTACATTTTCAAATAGTTTTTCTATCCTTTGCTCTTCTTCTTTTTCTGGAATCCCTATTATACGGATATTATTACGTTTCATGTTGTCTTGCATTTCTCTTAATCCCTCTTCATTCTTTCTGAGCCTCTTTTCCTTTCTTGGTCTTTCTGGGTGTTTTTTTCTACTTTGTCCTCCAACTCGCTGATCCAATCTTCTTCATTGATTCTGCTTTTCTTTCCTTCAACTGCATTCTTCAGTTCAGAAATTATGTTCTTCATTTCCTCTTGGCCCTTGTTGATAGTTTCTATTTCCTTTTTCATGTTGATATTGTTTGCAGTGAGTTCATTGCAGCTTCCCTATAGTTTCGGGTAGCTCTTTGAGAGCTCTTGGAGCTTCCTGACAACCATTGCTTTGAACTCAAAATCTGATAGTTGAATTGCCTCCCTTTCATTTAGCATTCCTTCTGGGGCTTCCTCCTTTTCTTTCATTTGGGGATTGTTTCTTTGTCTTCCCATTGTTTGTGAGACTCTTCTTGTTAGCTTCAGCTTCTTAAATTGATCTGTTCTGGCTCCCTGGGTTTATAGTATGAACTTCTGTGGTAGAATACCTGTGAGGTTCAGTGGTGCTGTCTCCTTTGGGTGTCCTGGTATTCACAGCTTCCACTGTTTCAGCTAGGATCATGGGTGTGTGCTCTGGGTCTTCCACAAAGCCCCCTCTTCCGGTCTCAGGGCCGCTGGTTGCAGAGTCGCCTCCCGTCCCAGTCCCAGGGCTGCCTTCGGTCACTTGGCCACCCCCATTTGCACGGCCATCCCTGTCACAGGGCCTCCCCTGGTTGCTTGGCCGCCCCCAGTTGCAGGGCCACCCCTGGTCCCAGTCCCAGGGCCACCTTGGGTCGCAGGGCCACTCCTGGTCTCAGAGACTCCTCCGGATGCAGAATCTCCTCCAGTTGCAGGGCCTCCTCCGGTCACAGGGCCACCTCCAGTCGCGGGGCCTCCTTCGGTTGCTGGTCTGGATGAATCGCCGTCAGACTCCCGCACAATTCAATCCTTCCTCTGTCCTGTTTGGGTTTTCTTTTTTTTGGTTCTATATTTTTGTAGTCCCTAATCTTGGCTGTGAGAGGAGGCACAGTGCGTTCAGCTACGCCTCCATCTTGGCTGGAAGTCTAAAGGATTTTTATAATTCCAAACTGATACAGTGTAATTTTCCAGGACTGCAGGAGTCAACATGAAAACCACTGTCAGTCATTTGGCTTCTGGGATTTGCCAAACTGTATTCCTGAATTAAATTTACTGCCATGGCTGGTGAGCTGAGTGAAGCACACAGACTATGGGTGTGCAGACTCAGAACAGTGAGTGGCTGCAGGTGAGCAAGGCAGAGATGTCCAGAGTACCTGTCTCTGCCAGTGAATGGCTGCTCTCAGGGACACCTGGAATCCAGAGGGAGGTGCAGTAGTCTAGGTGGGCCCCTCTGCATGCTCTGGACCTCTGCTTTCTTAGTGCCCAGTTTCAGGGTGTCTTGGGGCAGAAGCCTTTGGAATACGATGTTCTTAGTGTAGTTGTGTTAGAGTGGGGGGATGACACTGCCAGTCATCACCCTTTTTTACTATCTGGATCAATAAGTACCTATCATGTGCAAGCAGAGAGAGAGTTAGGGAATTAGGTCCTCCAGGGTCTCATTGGGAAGGGGAGGCAACAGGTATAATATGTCTTCACTGGCTGATTCTTGAGCAGGTTTTCAGAGGGCAGGGAGTTACTGTGATCTAGAGTTGTCAGGGAAGCTTCATTGCAGGGGCAGGGTTTGCAGGAGGGCTCCGTCTCATGTGGTAGCCAGGGAGGAGTCCCAGTAGGTCAGCAGTGTAATCTAGGGCAAACTGTTTGGAATAATGAATGGATGAGTTTGATGTCAGGCACAGGGTATCAGGCAGAGTTCTCAACATTTTGGGCCAGATAATTCTTTGCTGTGGGGCTGTTCTGGCATTGCAGGATATTTAGCAGCACTCTTAGTCTCTCCCCACTGGACGTCAGTAGCAGTCGCCTCCAGCCTTCACAGTGTGACCACCAAACATGTCTCTAGACTTGCCAAACACCTCCCTGGCAGCAAACTCACCCCCAAATGAGTACTACTGGTATAGGGGATACTCAGAAATAATATGAAAAGGTTGGCTGGGCCAAGTCGGGAAGGACCTTGGGTTTAAGGTTAAAAAAATTCAGACTAAAACTCAACAACTAAAAAATCAAATAACCTGACTTAAAAATTGGGCAAAAGACATGAGTAGACATTTGTCCAAAGAATGGAGCCACCTTCTCTGCCAAGGATCACAAAAGTCGATGCCGTATGGGGCCTAGCTGCCAGGTAACATAAAGGCATCAAGCAGCCCAAGCTGAAGACAATAGTTGTTTAAGAAGCTTGTACTGAGCCCAACAGTGACCCCTACCTACTTACCCCATTTCACTGTGGCTCTCAAACTTTTCCAGATAACTTATCAACTAGAGAGCTTGTGAAAACACAGACTGCTGGGTCTCACCCCCAGAGTTTCTGATTCAGTCGAGGCCCAAGAATTTGCATTTTTAACAAGTTCCCAGGTAATACTGATGTTAATGGTCTGGGACACTTTGAGAACAACTGCTATATGTAATTTTAACTCATTGATTGGCAGGGCCAAAGAAAACAGTTTGCAGGCTATAAGTGTGCAGGGCCTGACCTCTTCCTAGCATACGTCAGAATCCTGCCTTGGCCCCAATCTAAGTAAAAGAGCTTTGTAGGGAGGGCTTTGCAGATTAGAGACACTTGCTTTTGGCCCAAGATGGTTTCAGGAACCCCTATTGGCTCCACCTCCAGAACCTCCTCAGTGCTGGTTGCCTGTGTCTCATCCTCCTAGTCAAGCCTCTTGAATTAGATGCCACTGAAGGACAGGCTCATAATGTTTGAAAAATGAACAAAGGCATTGAACCTATGAACTTAACTGTTTGCTTTAGGAGCATTCCCTGTTTGCACTCCTTGCTCGTAAGGGCCATTCAGAACAAAACATGAATTACCTTGGGACTCTCACCATCCTGTCTCTCTGTCCACAGTAACAGCCATTCTCAGCAGGACAAGCACATTTTATCTCTTTTAATATATATTTAAAAGGTATTATTAGCCAAAAAGGCTGGACAATATGCACATAGCCCTCCTTGGGTGACTGGCATTTTCACATGTAAGGGCTTTTCTCTTTCACTCCTGGAAGGACAGAGCAGGAAGGCCTTAAAAGTCATTTTACCCAAATTCCTGAGGCCAGAGAGGGAGGTAAGGGGCTCAGGATTACACGCCCAAAGAGAAGAGTCAACTCTGAGACTCTTGCCTTTCTAACTGATGTAGATTATGGATTCAAGGATGTACCTATCGTGAAGGTCAAGCTCTGGGTCTGGAGGTCTTAATGCCTTTTTCATCTGTGCAGGATTAATTCCCATTGGATTTTTCCTTTTCCTCTTTAGTATTTCACCCCCATCCTAGTCTGATGCCTATCAGCTGACCCCAGCAGGGCCCTAACCCCACCCCAGTTTCCGAGTTCATCCTGCCTGGGCAGAACATTTCCTCATTGCCTCAGACTTTGTCTTTCCCAGAGAAATAGGATGAAATTGTGCAGGCTTACTCTGAGGGAGCTGTATGTGTCAGCCTGGTGGCCTGGGTCTGGGCCCCAAACAAACCCTTAGTGGGGACTCCCTGCACCTTGGTTTCCGGATTGGTCCCATGCTCTACTTAGCATTACCTCCCTTGAAGCTGGGTGGGAGATTGCCTTGCTGAAAATCAGTTCAAATCAATGGACTTTAAGATTTGCCCTATTTCTCTAGTAGACTGCCTTTCTACTTCCCGAGGTTCCAATTTCTTATCTTCTGTCACTTCCTCTCTCCCATCTCACCACCCACACTCTCACAAAGCTCAGCATTTCACCACAGACTTCACAAAGGAGACAAGGACTTTGAAGGCATCAGACTGGAACTTTCTCATATTTCCATCCCCTAATCCACAGGCTCATCTGCAGTGGCACCCAGACCCACCCCTCCTGAGCCTCCAAGGGCCTGGATCCCAACCTCTCACCTTCTCAAGAACCTCCCCCTGTGGTCATTCCCAGCAGTATATGGACCCTCTTTCTTATCTGGGGTCTTTTAAAAAGCAGCTTGAAATGACACCTTTCTCTTTCAGCTCCTGCTCCATTTCTGCTTACTCTCTTGGCCGAATGACTTAGAAGTGCTGTCTGCATACACTGCCCCCACTTTTTCACCTCCCTGTCACTCTCCCGCCCTCTTCAGTTACCCTCACCATGCCACCCCACAGCTGTGGAGTTCACGAGTAGCTTCTCTGGTGTCCAGTCCTATGGACATTTTGCTGTTCTCATCTTGGCTTCTTAGCAGCATTTGGCACCCTATCCTCCTTAGTGACAGTTTTCTGGCTCTGAAAATTGCACTCCTCTGGTTCCCCCCCGACCCCGATCAGTCATTCTCTGTGTCCCCTTCTATTTATTCCTCCTGTACTCTTGTCTACATATTGGACGTCCCAAGTCTTGGGGCTAGACCTTTTTTTGTGTATGCACTCTTGCTAGGTGAGCTTACCTGTTACCAAGTTTTAAAATCTATCATCTATATAATGATGACTTTCAAGTTTCTCTCTTCAGCTCTGGTGTTGCAATTCTGTGTACTTGAATTTTCATTTGAATGTCCTACAGCTATCTCCAAACTCTTGATCCTCTTCCCAAATCAGTTTCTCCTTAAATCTCTCCACATCTCATGAAATGGCATCCTTGTCCACCACTTTGCAAGACTAATGTTGTGGGAGTCATCCCTGATTTCTCCTTTCTGTCCCCTTCCACATCCCTTACTCCTCAAGTCTTGACAGTTTATCTCCAACATATGTCTCGAATGTCTGTCCTCTCCAGCTGCCCTGCCCTGCTCCCCTCCAGTCCAGGCCACCATCCTCTTTCTTGACCTAGGACAATAGCCTCCTAGTTGGTCTTATACTGCTTGATGGGATGAATGAAGAAATTATTTTTTCTACATTTTATACACTGTTGCTGATGCAGTGAATGTTGAATGAAATATCTCTTTCCTCAGAGATATTAAGAACCAAGTGCCTCAACGACAGATTGAGCAGCTGTTTGAGCTGTAAACATTCCCTCCTGCCCTTGCATGGCCCTGCAGTTTGAGTTGGTCCGGGGTCGGGGAGAGTGGGTTCCTCTTGGGATCTTTCCTGCATTTTCTACTCTTTGCAATCAAGGTGGAAGATATCTTGACCATGTAGTCTGGCTGAATAAGAGACAAGCATTTACTGAGCACTTGCTATGTGTCAGTGTTCCCATTTATTCTCTCATTCCCTCTCATAATAACATTATGCAATAACTTGCTATCCCCAGTATGCAGAGGAGGAAGGTGAGACTCAGAGAGTTATTAGTGTCTTGCCCAAAGTCACATGCAGCTAGCACTTAGCAGAAGGGTTGTTAGCATTGAGATGCTGAGTCAGTGATCTTTTCCATTGGCCCCAGGGACATTCTCCTGGCCTTCTTGGTCCTGTCTGCCCAAAGAAAGGATAGTGCTTAACTTCCACTGTGTAACAGAATTTCCAGAACTTAATGGCTAAGACAATAAACTTGATTGTATTTCATGGTTCTATGTTAGTTAAATGGCTCTTTTGATATGGGCTACCTTGACTGGGGCTGGAGGGACTGGGATGGCCCCCTTCATATTAGCTGGGGCAAGGGCCAGATGGTCTCTGACCTTCCAGGATGCTAGCCCAGGGGTGGTTTCTTCATGTATTTTCTATGTAGAAGTAGATAAAAATATCCACCCTTCCTCTTTGAGAATAACTCTGCTGGTTAAGTTTTGTCTGCCTTTACTTATTTGCCTTGTGGAAGGTTTTTAGTAGCAGAAGAGGGAAGCCCTGATGCACAAGCACTTTCAGCGCCTCTGTGATTTCAGGTTTTCTTATGTCTGATTGGCCAAAGGAAGTTACATGTCCAAGCCCGGATTCTACGGTTGGGGAACAAGACCTCATTGATGGGAAGGGCTAGAAGTCCCATTACAAAGGACATGCACCCAGGGGTGGGAAGCCTTTATGCTTTGTGGTCATTCTGCAGTCTCCCACACAAGCCATTACATGGTTCCTGGTCCTGTATGCTAAGGGCTTGGAGAGGGTGGGTCTTACTGATCCTCTACATCTGGAAAGGATGTCACCAAGGCTGTTCCAGACAGATGTTTCTTTCTTTTTTTTAAACATGCCATGAATGAGAAAGCACAAAACAAAATAATACCTCCCTTTGATAATTTATCTACATTCTCATAACTGACCAATTATCTTTCATTGTTTTTATTTCCGGGACCAGTTCATGTTTGGCCTTGGTGGTAGGAACTGTCCCAGATCCATATCTTGTAGCTGCAGGGAAGAAATAGGAGGAAAGCTCTGTGCCCCATGCCTCAGCCGTTCTCTAGGGTTCACAGTGTTACCTGACGGGGACCTGACTCTGAGTGGGTCTGCCTGGGGCCAGCTGCAGTGTGTGGGTTCTTGACTTCATGTAGGAAAGATTTCACAGTGCAAGTCCAGGTGACTATGAGGGTACATTTATTAAAGCTTTTATCTCTCTCTTGCAGGTGGAGAGCTTAGGGGAGGTATCAGGAGAGGTCCCTACAGAATGTGTATCAGTTCTCCAGGTGCACCCTTTCAGGGTCCTGAGCTCCACTAATTGGTCTGTGACAGGGCTGGGGGCCTTCAGTCATTGCAGCTGGTCCTGGTGTTGCCCACCTGGTTCTGCTGCTTTTCTGGGCCTGGAGCTGAAACACAACTGAGGCCTGGATGGTGTCTCCAGGGAGGTGATCATCTACATCTGGCTGTAAACTGCTGGGCCACTTTGTTCAGCTCTCGGTCTCAGTTTTCCTATTCTACTCCCTAAGTAATTCTCCTGGCTTCTCACTGTCCTGGCTCAACAGCATGCTCTGGTTTCTCCCCTTGATCTAGGAAACAAAGACCAGAGTTTCAGGCTCTTTGGAGCAGGGAAAGGTTCAGATGATCAGTGCAGTGATTGAGTGAGTGTATATTTTGCCAGTGCCACCTTAGATTCTGTATTTCTGGCCCCCCAGCCTGTGCCCTGTGCTTCTAATTCTAAGGCTAGAATCAGAGGTTTAGTTGTGAAATTAGTCTCAAAGCAGCCTGCCTTGAGTATGATTGGGCATGGACCCTCAGGCCTATGTGCAAGGTTGCCCTGAAACTCTGCTTCCATTAGGGAGAGAACAGGGCAGCAGGAGGTATAATCCCCCTGGGCCTTTTTCCAGCTCAGCCTTCTCTGGTGAATCACTCCTGAAGCAAGTCAAATTCCACAAGGTCCTCCAGGCCTGATGCCCTCTGGTGGAAGGTTCCAGGGAGGGTGGTGCTGTACCTCTGATTCAGGTAGAAGTGCAACTGGTGGCTCTACTTGCCAAGGTAGAAAGGGAGGGGGAGAAGGGGAAACCTTCAACATGGGGTCCCTAAAGGCTATATAGCTGAAGGCTACATCACTGAAGGCTGCATCATTTGCCTTCAGAAAACAGAAACTCCTTGAAGCTGATTCTCTCACCAGCACCTCCCTGCCCAGCCTGCTGGTTTTTCAGCATGGCTGACTCCTTAGGCACTGTCAGCCTTTATGGGTCCCATTAGCACAAGAGACTAAAAGGTTTTATTAGAGTGGTTTTTTCTTCTTTGTCTTTAAAAGAAAAGAAAGAAAAAAGGTGAAGAGTTTTGCTTCAAATTAAACAAATGTCAAATCAGCTTTGGTTGCCTGAATAACAGCTTTCCAGAAGCTGTACCTCAGGCTGGGGTTTCCACTCTTGGGGACCCCCAGGAAGGACCTCTTGGCTTTTGTCTACTCCTTGAATAGTGGGCTGAGGAAAGATGTGGGCATTCATTTTACTTCTCCAATGAGGACTGTAGGAAATCCTGTTCACGGCTCCAGAGAGCCCTCCCAAGAGGGTTGTCAGGGATTCTGGGAGCCCCGGACAGGGAATATTTTGTGTAGAGACTGAAATTGGAGGTAAATCTTTGGCTTTCATCTCATTCTCAAAGAGATCAGTGATGCTAGAAGTGGTTAAGCGCTGGTGAGAACTATCCTAGCTCCCTCATTGTGGACAAGAAGAACCTCAGGCCCACACAGGGCAAGTGACTTGATTCACATCACACAGCACTTCAGTGGCTTTTTGTTTAAGAAGAGGTGGATAGTAGTAAGGAGGGGAGGCTTTCCTCCTTTGCTGACATTTGGAAGCATCTTGTCTCTTAATATTTTCAGTGTGGTGTTTGTTTTTTCATTTGTTTGTTTTTGTGGTTGTTGGAATCACTCTTAAAAGTAAAGGAGCTAAGATGAGTGAATCAATAAGGGATAAAAGGCTTAACACATGGGGGAAGGGGAAAATACAAAGCAACCTTGGGGTTCTGACCAAGATGGAGGCATAGGTAGATACCCTTTGCTTTCTTGCTCAACCAAAAGGAGGATAACAACCAATCTAAAATCAGTAAACAACCAGAAGTGCCAGAAAAATCAAACTGTATGGAACTCCAACAACCAAGGAACTAAAGAAAAAGTCAACTAGAACAACTAGACTGGTGCACCAAGAGAAGGAAATATGGCCCAATGAAAGAACATAGCAAAACTTCAGAAAGAGAGCTAAGTGATGAGGCGATAGCCAACCTATCTGATGGAGAATTTAAAGCCCTGGTAATCAAAATGCTCACAGAACTGATTGAGCTTGGTTGAAAAATGAAAAAAAACAAATGAAAGATACTCAAAATGAAATAAAGCAAAATATTTAGGGAACCAACAGTGACAAGAAAGAAACCAGGATTCAAAGCAATGATTTGGAACAGAAGGGAAAAATAAATGTCCAACTGGAACAGAATAAAGAAACAAGAATTCAAAAAAAGTGAAGAGAGACTTATGAACCTCTGGGACAACCTGAAACATTCCAATATCCGAATTATAGGGGTGCCAGAAGGAGAAGAACAACAGCAGGAAATTGAAAACTTATTTGAACAAATAATGAAGGAAAACTTCCCCAGTTTGGTGAAGGAAATAGACTTCCAGGAAGTCCAGGAAGCCCAGAGAATCCCAAAGAGCTTGGACCCACAGAGAAACATACCAAGGCACATCATCATGAAGTTATCCAAGATTAAAGATAAAGAGAGAATCCTGAAAGCAGTAAGAGGAAAGGAAAAAGTCACCTACAATGGAGTGCCCATAAGGCTATCAGCTGATTTCTCAAAAGAAACCTTGCAGGCAAGAAGGGGCTGGAAAGAAGTATTTGAAGTCATGAAAGGCAAGGACCTACATCCAAGATTACTCTATCCAGCAAAGCTATCATTTAGAATGGAAGGGCAGATAAAGTGCTTCCCAGATAAGGTCAAGTTAAAGGAGTTCATCATCACCAACCCTTTAATATATGAAATGTTAAAGGGACTTACTTATCTAAGAAAAAGAAGATAAAAAATATGGACAGTAAAATGATAACAAACTCACAACTATCAACAAATGAACCTAAAGGAAAAGAAAAACAATGAAAACAAACAGTAAGCCAACAAGTAGAACAGGAAAAGAATCAGAAAAATGGACATCACATGGAGGGTTTTCAGTGGGGAGGGGGAAGGGAGGAATGGGGGGAAAAAGGGTACAGGGAAGAAGAAGTATAATTAGTAGGCATGAAATAGATGGGGAGAGATAAAAAAATGGTATAGGAAACAGAAAAGTCGAAGAACTTACATGTACAACCCATGGCCATGAACTAAGTGAGGGGGAATGGTGGAGAGTTGTGGGCTGCAGGGCGGAGGGGGAATAAAAGGGGAAAATTGGGAAAACTGTAATAGCATAATCAATAAAAATACTTTAAAAATAAAATAAAATTGGCTGTCCATTAAGATTTTAAAAAAAAGAACACACACACACACACACACACACACACACACGCAAAGCAACTGTGAGTTCGGGGTAAAACTGACTCAAAAACGGAGCAAATATGAAGCTGGGCCATGTGGTATTCCTAGCTCAAAGTTAATGAGAGAGAAAAAAGAGCCTGCTGCAGGAGTGGTTGAAAAATCCAGGGCAAGTTTTCCTATTTTGTTTCCTGAACAATGGGACTATAGAGTTGCCATTCTTCAAGTGAGCAGCCCCAGGCTTGGCATGCCCCCCAACTTATGGGCACCTGGAACATTGAAATGGACTCAGTTTCTGGGCCGTTGATTCTGGCCTTTGATTTTGCCTGGGTTCCTCTCACCAGCTGAGTCATCAGCCAGGTCCCCTGGGGTTGCCTTATATCTGCTCTCACCCTCCGTTCTCCTTCAGCAGCTCCCTAATTTCTAGCTTGCTCCACTTAAGGGAGCCCCTGGAGGCCAGCCTCATGCAGATAGGCCCCTCCTTTTTCTTTGTTACCTTTGACGAGACCTGGATCCCCACTCTGGCTTCTTGTTAATGGTGAGGATATTGAAAACGTCCTTTTGCCATTCTCAACTGATAAAGAGAGTTTTTGCTTCCTGGGGCAGACTCAGTTGGATAAGTAGACCTCGGTTATCATCCTGCAGGCTCCTCCCAGGCCCTGCAGTACAATTCAGGGACTACTAGGCCCCTTCTGGGAGTGGGTAGGTGCTGGCCTGTAGAGGATGGAGCTGGCTTTAGTATCTTATAGACATTTATTTCTGAAGCCAGCCTCATCAGAGTCCTTAGGAGGTGAGCATTGATAGCCCGTTTGCAGATGAGAAAACAAAGGCCCAGAGAAGTGAAGTAGCATGCTTCAGTCTTGCAGAAGGAGGCTTGAACATAGAACTGTCTGAACCCCAAATCCATTGTCCTAGTTGATGTCCTTGATTGAATGTGAAGGTATCTGCCATACCTGACTTCTCTGACTGTTTTCATTAGTATCTTATTAATACTAAAAATGTGTCCATTGTGTTCAGTGTTAGCTATGGCAATAGAGGCCCAAAGCAGAAGAGAAGGAGGAAACCTGAGGAATGATTGTTCTGATGGGGTATCTTCAGAGCTGAGATTGTAAATGGGTGGGCAACCTCCTGCTGGCAGATATGCTTTGTTTGTCCAGAAATGCTTTTGCTTTGAAATGACTTTGAATGCCTTTGGTCAGGGCATATGTTTTTCAGTAAGGGCACAGGCCTACCTCTCACCACTGCCACATGCCTGCCCAGGTCACACATATTTTACTGGCTTGGTTGGCTCAAGAGAGTTATTCTGCATATCTCTTCCCCATTCTGTGTTCACTAACACCAGGTTGGTAGCTTACCATTGGTATACTCATATCATAGACATCAGCAAACACTGCCAATCAGAGCTTTGTATTTGTTTATTTAGTTAGTTGTTTACTGGCTTACCTGCATACCATTGCCCCTATGGATTTGCTTTTCACCCTTGCTCTAAAAGTCTTTTGTTCTAGGTATGTTCACTCAAGTTGGTTAATTTAATTTAATATATTTACTTTTCACAACAATCCTGCATGGTGGATATCACTGACCCCATTTTGAAGACAAAGAAACGCTTATGAGAGGTAGGGCCAGAGCTGGGATTCAAAGACAAGTCCTTTGCCTTCAAGTTCAGTGCTCTTTGAAGGTTTTACTTCTTGGTTCTCAGTGGAGATAGTTTTGCCCCCCTGAGACATTCGTCAATGTCTGGCGACATTTTTGGTTGTCACAAATTGAGGTACTACAGATGCTGCTACACATCCCACAGTGTACAGAACAGCCCCACAACATAAGATTATCCAGCTGCAAATGTGAGTAGTGCCAAGGTGAGGACCCCCTTGTTATTAAACAGCAGGCCTGGCCTGAGCGGGTCTGCCTGCAGCCAGCTATAGTTCGTAGGTTCTTGACTTTGTGTAGGAAAGATTTCACAACAGGAGTCCAGGTGACTATAATAACATTTATTAAAGCTGGGGATGGTAAAACAAGGAAGGGCTCAGCATAGAAGAAGCAACAGGGGAGTGTAGGTGGGGCTGCTCTGACTCTCTGGAGAGTCAGAGGAAAGGGGGCTTTGGGGACAGGTTCAGGGTGTTAGCCCAGAACAAGCTGCCACTGCCCATTGCTCTCCTGGTTGCAAGTCTCATGGGGTCTCCTTAGAGTTTAAGAGATGCACACTTGTGGGGAAAGAAGAGAGGGAAGAAGGGGAAGGGAATGGATTGGGCTGCTCCCCAGAGGGAGAGTGCACACTGGGTCCTCTTTCTTGAGGCTTTTATCTCTCCCTTGCAGAAGGGAATCTTGGGAGCGATCTCAGGGGAGGGTCTCAGCAGAATATGCATCAGTTCTCCAGGTGCTCCCTTTCAGGGTCATGGTCTCCACTAATTGGTCAGTGACAGGGCAGGGCATCATTAGTCATTGCAACTGCTCCTTCGGTCGCCCACCTGGTTTTGCCAGTTTTCTGGGCCTGGAGCTGAAACACAACTGGGGCCTACATGTTGTCTCTAGGGAAGTACCTCTGCATCTGGCTGTAAATTGCTCAGCCAGTTTGTTGAGCTGTTGGCCTCAGTTTCCCTATTCAACTTGCTGAGGAATTCTCCTAACTTCTTACTATCCTGTTTCATCCTGGCAGGGATGAATAATTTCCCCTTGAATAATTTCCTTCTTTTTCTTTCTTAGGAATAGATGAACTAAATAAAGGTAACCTTTATTTTAGTCAGAAAGGAGGAGAATTATTTAGGAAGAGCTGACTGTCCTATCAGGGCAGATTTCAGAATGGGGCTGGGTTAAGCCCTGGCTGGGTTGTGCCCAGACCTGGGCATCAAATCAGCCAGGAGAGGCTCAGGTTTATTACTAAGCAGAGGGATCTGTGATCTTAAGACAGATGGGGATACGGGAGGATTTCACAAGAAAAAGAAGTGTGTGAGGGGTGTGGGGTGATGATAATAAGCAGAATGAGCTCTGACCTCAGGAAGGGGCCAGCTAGACTCAGTCAGTTGTTAAGTCTGAGCTGGAGAAAACGTAATCAAGATGCAGATGAGAGGTTTAGCAGGCTGCATCGGTGTTTCCCAAATCTGCCTCATCATCAGAATCGTCAGGAAGCTTTAATGAAGAAAAAAATGTGTATGGCCAGACCCCAACCTAGACTTCATTAAAGTGACCAGGAGTGGGACCTAGAATTATAAATTTTTAAAAATTCCTTAAGCGGCCCTGGCTGGTGTGGCTCAGTGGATTGAGTGCAGGCCTAGGAACCAAGGGATCATGGTTTGATTCCCAATCAGGGCACATGCCTGGGTTGCAGGCCAGTTCCCAGCAGGGGATGCACGAGGCACAACCACACATTGATATTTCTCTCCCTCTCTCCTTCCCTTCCCCTCTAAAGATAAAATAAATAAAATCTTTAAAAAAATTCCTTAAGCAATTTTGATGACAGGGCAAGTCTAGGGACTGCCAGAATGGATCAGCATGTTATTTATTTGTCAGTGGGGGCTGTTAAACATCCAAATGAGTATTTGAGGGAGGTTAGGAATAAGCATTCATTCATGCATCCAGTGTTTGAAGGCTTGCCATATTCAAGGCACTGCCCAGGCTTACTGCAGGAGAGTGGGTAGCCCTGTCATCCACGAGCACACAGAATAGAATTAGGTACAGGCAACAAAATCTCTCTGAGCCTCATTTCCCTCATCAGCTAAATAGGACAAATACTACTTAGGGTACAGGGGCTTTGTGAAGTTTATGTAAAAGAGTAATGTACATGAGCCTTGTCTGGTGTGGCTCAGTGGACTGAGTGCCCGCCTACAAACCAAAAGGTCTCCAGTTCAATTCCTGGTCAGGGCACATACCTGGGTTGCTGGCCACGTCAGGTCCCCAGTAGGGGGTGCATGAGAGGCAACCACAACTGATGTTTCTCTTCCTGTCTTTCTCCCTCTCTTCCCCTCTGTCTAAAATAAATAAATAAAATCTTTAAAAACAAAATAGCAACCTGAAAACCATCAGCAAATTCCTAGCTTAGCCCTTTGGACCATAGTGGGTTCTCTAGGGCTGGCTGCTCTCCGTGTTTTGATACAAGAGTTTCTGTTTTTTTAGTTCAAGTTCCATGTGTATTGAGGGTCTACTTTCTGTCAGGGATGTTCAGGATATTCTAAGTGAGCAAGATCTGGTCTTGACCCTTAGAAAGTTTCCACTGTGGTACGGAGGCTGATGAGTAAAACCTCTGACCCTGCAGTGCCGCACTGCACAGAGAAGCACCCAAACTGTTTTCTCTGGGTCTGAAGTGAGAGGCCACAAGGGCCAGGGGAAGCTGCTTAGAGCGAATTCCAGTGGAAGTTGCTGTATTTTTTTTTTTTTTTTTACAATGGACACAGTCCTTTAGGAGGGCAACATAGAAAAGGCTTGTAGGACAGAATGTGTGAGGGTCGGAGTCTTAAAAGAGGGTATGTCTGGAGGATCACTGTAGTTTGCCTTCTGGATTCTCTAAGCTTCTGGTTATTACACTCTTTTTTCTCTCTTTCTTTCTTTCCTCTTGGGGAATGGCACACATCAGGTACAGACACTTGAAAAAGTTTATCTATTTTGTCACTTGATTTATCAGTCAAACCTTCAGTAACCAATTTCTAGTCTTATAAAATATTAAATACATCCATATATTGAATATTACATTTTCATATGTTTTCATGCCTCATTTGCCACTGAAGTCAACAGACTCACATTTTTCATGTCATGGGGCCCAGATTGGTCCACATAAGTGTTTTATTATATGTCCTCTCTCCCACTCCCACCCTTCCAATACAGACCTGTTACCAAACAGAAAGTGGAGTTTGACTGCCCACCATCACTCATAGGCAAATTCCGGGGCAAAGGTTTGGTGAGAAAAGGAAAGGTGACTTTTATTCAAAAGTTGCACAATCTGGGAGGATGGCAGTCACCTGCTTCTGAGCCCATCCCCTCCAGGGCACCCAAAGGAAAACCCCACCACCCTCCTGCCAGAGCACTGCACCCAGAGATTTTTCTCCCATTCAAAATGTCATCCTTTAGGAATTATAGGTGGCCACTGCATGATCATCCAAGCAACTCATTTCTTTCCCCCGCCACTGTCAAGCCTCAGGTTCCATTATTTTTAGTGCTGCTATGGACCTCGTGGCTTCCAGGACTAGCCAATCTTGCATATTCTCCAGCTAGCGCATCCACACAGTGGGTCCCAGAGGAGAAGAGCACATTTCTCCCTTCTCTCCATTTAAATCTCCTGACCCAAACTTCCACATGCTCTGGAAGGGTATAGCTTCCCCAACCAATCCCATCCTTTTCCCAGGCTAGACTAACAGGTCAGTGCCTTCTCTGCTGCCATGTTGAACTGTGATACACAGAGGACTTGTGGCAGTGTCCTCTGGTTTCATCCTCAGTCAGGAACTGGAAGCCGGTAGGAAGGCTTTTCCCTGTCAATCATTCTTACTAACTTAGCGGATAAATGCTTAGCATAATGACTTCCTTGGTTACACTAACTTGCATACTGGGGCAATGTGATGCTCCTGCTGCCTGGAGGGAGGGCTTCCCTCCCTCAACCCCACCTCTCTGCTCCAGCTGGCCAAGCCACCAATATCAGAGCCATATTCCTCAGTGTCTCACTTGAGCAGCCACAATGATAGCCCATTAGGCATGGACTATCACAGCCCAGGACAGGAAGGCCACATGCATAATCCCCAGGGAAGAGTTATTTATATAGCATTGTAACATTTGGGGGAAGGGCCAGGGCTCTGCCAGACATCTCCAGGTTCCACAGCAGAAAGTGGCCAAACCAGTGGCAGAACCTCAGGGAGAGGCTGTGAGTGGCATTCATTCATTCCAGCCATTCCAGCTCCCATGCTTTCAAATGATACTTACCGAGCACCTAAGTGTCAGTTACTGAGCGAGGCCCTGTGTGTTTTAAGATGACAAGCTATTGCCTCACCTTCAAAGTTGAAGTTATATATGCCATTTAGGGCACTAGAGTGCCACAGGTGTCAAAGAAAGCAGGTCATAGGAACTGTGAGAATGGAGAGAAAGGTGTGCAGTTTTCCCCAGGAGGGCACAGGGAGATGATGGGGCAGCAAGGAAGTCTTTATAGAGGGGATGATCCTTGAGCTCAGTGTTTGGATGAGAGTAAGTGTGCAGAAGGTTGAGGGAGGACAAGGACATCCCAGAGTGTGCCTTGGAAGGGTGAAACAGCCTGTTCTGGAGCTGGGAACTACTTACTATGGCTGGGGTTGTAGGATTTAGAGTGGAGCATGGTGGGACTCAAGTGTGGACAGGAGGTGGGTGGATATTACAGAGTGCCTTTGAAGCCATGAGGATGAAGATTTAGGCTGCATCCTGTAGACAGACAGTGGGAGTGCACCAAAGGCTTTTAAGCAAGGTAATGCTTAAATGCCATGATCAAATGTATAATTGGGGTTGGCTTGGAGAGGAATAGACCAGGGGGCTGGCTCTGTAGTCCAGGTAAGAAATGATGAAGGCTGGATCCCAGGTGGAGAAGGAGTACACAGCTTCAGGGAATCATTTAGGAAGTGGGCTTGACAGTGATTACTGATCCAGGATGGTGGGCATTTAGGTTGGGTTCCCGCAAAGGTAGACCTTGAAAACAGGATTTATGTTGTAAGGGCTTTATTAGGGGGTGATCACAAGAAGCACCAACTTTTACAAGGAAGGGAAGGAAGATGATGCAGGGTGCTTGAAGAGCAGGTTGCTGCTTGGAAACATGCCACTCAATTCTGTTGGGGACTTGTGAAGAACACACCTTTGAGGTGTCCCACCCAAAGGACCAGGAAGCTGGGATACTCATCACCCAGTTCCCACTCTCATTAACTCAGAGTCTGTCCATGCTTAAGTCCCCAGCACTGTGGCTTGCAGGAGGAAGCCCTCAGGGCATCAAAGGTGCTTAGGTCATGGGGGTGGTACTTGCCCAGGGCATATAGGCAGGGCAGTACTGGCATCTGCATGGTTGGTAAGGCAGAGGGGGAGTTGAGGATTATTCCCAGGACAACTGGTCCAGTAGTGATGCTATTCAGAAAGATAATTTGGGAGAAGTAGCCATCTGGGGACAGAAACAGGGATGGCTAATTCAGTTTGTACATGTTGAGTTTGTGGTGCCTGAACAGTTGCCACATGGAAACATCTAGTAAGCCGTTGACTGATGGGATCTGCAATTCCAGAGAAGGATATGGGTTCAAGACACAGCTTTGGGCTTCATTTGGGTAGAGATTCAGCCAAAGCCACACACTCAGATTAAGTCACTTAATAGTCACATAAGGGGTAAGAAGAGCAGATGATGGAGGAAAGAGCTGGGAAACACAAGAATTCATGGGGCAAGCTGTGCAAGGAAGCACACAAGTCAACTGAGGAGCAACCAGAGAAGTGGAAGGACAAACAGAAGCAAATGAGACCACAGAAACCCAGGGAAGTGATTTAGAGGAAGGAAGTGGTTGGAAATGGCAGATGCTGCTGAGGAAAGGGTCCAGTACAGTGAGGAAGGAAAAGTGTCCTTTGGGTCATGGGGCTTTGGGCAGGGGACCATTTTCAGGTGAGTGGTAGGAACAGAAACCAGAAAGCAGGGACAGCTGTAAGAGGTTTATGAGAAGGAAATACCAAGGTCAAAGTGACATTTTAAGAGATTATTCTGGAACTGGTATGCAAGAAAGTAGAAAAGAGAGGCAGTGAGGAAGTTGCTGCAGGCATCCTGGGTCCTGGGCTAGCATGTAGCTGTGGGCTTGCTTAGAAAAGAAGAGACAGATGAGTGGCAGCATGCAAGCCTAGATAGTGCTCAAAGTTACTAGGCTAAGGGGGCACATTTGCAGTGGCTGTCAGGGCCAGCCATGCCTGTTGTACTCTGCCAGGAGTCTGCAGAGTCTGCCTTACCGTGAGTGTATATGCATGCACATGTGTGGCTAAATGCTATGTTGTCATTAACACACATGATCTTTGCCCTCCTCCTACTGAGAGGGTGATGTTGGGCATGCTCCTAGTACCTCTGAGGCTTTTCCTCATTGTGGAGAAGTGATAGTACCCACCTCACCCACCTCCTACATTGTATGCTCAAACAGCTGATCTCCTCAAAGCACTGTGTAGGTTGTGACAACCTGTGTGGATTTTCTAACTATGGTCAAAACAACTGACAAAGCCTGTGTCTTTGGGGAGCCCAGACAGTGTCCCCCCAAACTGGCCCTGCTGCCTCTTGCCCTGCTTCTCTGTTCAGTGGACTTTGAGACTCCCAGTCTCGCTCTTGTGGAAGTGCCAATGCGTGCTGACCTTGGATGCTTCCACCTCAAGGTGGACAGGTCTGCTAGATGGCAGCCTGCACACAAAAAAGTGACCTGTCAGCAAGAACCTTTTTTCTGTTCTGTTCAATTCAGGGCTGGTCTGCAATCCATTGACAGGGAGATTATTGAATCTGATTTGCTGAAATACAATTGCAAATTGATTTTGTAGCCATCAATGCCTATAACAAATTCCAAGTGAAGTTAGGATAGCACCCTTGAGGGGTAAGGACATCTTAATTATGTACCATATTTAGTTTGGTTAAATTCTGGGGGCCTGGGACAGAGGTCCAGCTCCTGAGTGTTCCCCCACCCCTCATTCCCCCTATCAGAGATGTCATGTTCCCTTGCCCAACCTCTCTACCTCAGGGACCTGGGTGCCAGGCAA
>PVKU01015255.1:0-19054 GCA_004027475.1 Anoura caudifer | reverse complement strand
TCCTAGACACAACCTCCATTAGATGCAACTCCTACTCCGCAGCGCAACATAACTTAATCACAGGGACACACCAAACTGCAGGGGAGGCCAGGAAACAGGCTTTAAATGGGGGGTGGGGGTGGGTCTGCCCAGTTAAAATTCAGGACTCTGACACGGAAAGAAGTAGAGAATGGATAGTAGTGGAAAACGAGTAGTTTCTGTCACACTGTTTGAAGAAAAATGTTTTGAACAGAAGGAAGGTAGACGTAGGAAAAAGGAAGATTAGAAAGTTAGAAAATGGGAATCTCATCTCAGTACTATTAAGAATAAAAGGTACCCTATCGGGGCGGTACGTTTGTCTGCCAGATAAATATCCATAATGAAGGTGGTCATAGCAGGCCACCAAAACCCGAACTTTCAAATCATGTAACTAATTCTCTTTGTTCTGATTCCATGCTCACAGAGGAATCTTTTTTTAATGTGCTCAACATTAAATGCAAACATCAGTTTACCTGATGATTGTGTTTCTCAATGTGTGAATATATTAGTCTCTTCGATTGGGTTTGAGCTCATCAAATTAAGGATTATCTTGGTTTAATTATCTGGACCAAGATAATTAAACCAAGAAAAATTCTACTTTGGAGTTTTCTTGGCAATCAGCCTTCCCCCAGTAACACCTGTCTGCATTACCGGGCGTAATGGTTAGGATTGCTGCAATAGCACTGGGTGAAAAGGCATCTAAAACAACATGGATTCTTGCTTGCACATCTGTAGGTCAGGCGGGCGTTTGGCTGATCTAGACTTGGACAGACAGCTCTGCTTCGGGCTACAGCACCTAGGGCAGGTCTGGGTTTCACTCCGAGTCTGTTGATTGGGGCAGCTCTGCTCCTTGTATCTTCTTTGGGATAAACATCTAAGCTATGTCCCTTTCAGAGAGTGGCAGAGAAGCAAGAGAACAAACAAAAACATGTGAGACCTTTTCCAGCGTGGGCTCAGAAACTTCTGGTTCACTCTGTTGGCCAACAAGTCACGTGGTCAAACACAAAGACAAGAGGCAGGGACACATACTCTGCTCCTTTGGTAAGAGGAACTGCAAAGTCACAGAGTACAGGGTATAGATACAGGGTATGTGAAGAATGGGGGTCGTTACTGCAATCTAGTGCATTAGGTTGACCTTGTACCTTAACAAAGTCTATCTGGACAAGGGCCAGGGTATTAAAGGGAAAACTCAGGGCACAATTTAAGTAATTGGACCAAGGTAACAGCTTCTCTAAGTTGTAATAGATGTTGTAATATTAGAAATAGCCCTGGCTCGTGTAGCTCAGTGGATTGAGTGTGGGCCTGTGAACCAAGGGATTGCAGTTCGATTCCCAGTCAGGGCACATGCCTGGGTTGCGGGCCAGTTCCCTGCAGGGGACACAAGAGAGGCAACCACACATTGATGTTTCTCTCCCTCTCTCCTTCCCTTCCCCTCTAAAGATAAATAAATAAAATGTTAAAAAAAAAAAGAAAGAAATCTTTTGCAACCGACACTAAGTGACCAGCTATCTGCACACTTGAATATCTATTTGCCTTACCACGCTTCACAAAACTCAGGGTACCTTCTAGGGTTGCCAAGATTTAATTGAAACTTAGGCAAAAGTAAAAATAAAACTCTTGAAGGCCACACAGACCTTAAGTGAAGAAAAGCAGGACTGGCAACTATCAGATGCCAACCCACGGGCTGAGCTTCGCCCTGTGATTGCTTGGATAATCAGGAATTTCTAGGATGTACGTTCCCTATGAGATGTTCTAATTCAGACCTAAAGCCTGGCTTCAAGCGAACTTGCCGTAAGTTCCTGCTGATGCTGCTGTTTTCTACTGCAGCCGAGCTTCCCCGTGTTATCAGCTGGAACTGAAACAGGCCGCTCCGCTGCCCACGGGCCCCCACCCCCACCCCCACGGGCGATCAGGCCTGTTTGTCTAGAATCGCAGTGGCTCAGGCTGAGACCCAGACCCAGAAGTCAGCAGCCCAGAGGGAGCTTCTGCCAGGCTTCACAGAGCGGGAAAAGCAAGGGAATCAGACCCACCTCCTGTCACCGAACACCTTCGTTTGGGGGCGGGAGGCTCATGTTACTATTGCCTGAATATACCTGAAAACACTCTGCTTGCTGTAAGAAGCGAGTGTAAAACACAACTGCTGTGGGCGTTCGGGAGAAGGGGGACGTCGTGACTGCTAGTCTGCTGAGGGATGCTTTTCCAGAGGAACCGGTGTCCCTGGGTCACGAGTCCAGCGCTGAAAAATCACCCCCACGCCCCAGTGTGCCCCGCAAAAGCAGCACAACTTTACTTCCTTGCTGGATGTAGAGGCGCCCTGTGGCTTCCGGTGCAGCCGCTCTCCTCTCAGCCGGACCTCCACTTGGCCTCCTTCCCTGGACGCTTGTCCACGCTGCCCACGCTGCCCACGCTGCCCCACAACGTGCCTGGCCTGTGGCCCACCGCCTCGCTTAGCATCTCTCCTCTGCGTCTACCGTTGCCTTCCCAGGAGCAGCCCCGAGAGCCGGCGCTCGCACTCTGCCCCGCCTCCCGAAGACGGTCTGCGCGCCCTGCCTCTCCAATCGGCCCCTGCTGCAGAGCCGCGAGCGCCCAGTGAACTGGACGTTGTCCTCGGGAGCTGGGGGCGAGATGCGGTTCAGTTTGCAGCCGCAGCGCTCTCTTCCTGAGATTTCAGAGAAGCCAGACTAGGATTCCCCCCCGCTCCCCCCCCCCCCCAGCCCTGAGCCCTAAGCAAATGCAGGATCTCGTTGGGAAGCTCCCTGCCCTCCTCCGCTCGCTCCCCTCGGGAGCGCTGGCGCCTAGCTCCAGCGAGCGGGCAATAGGGGCGGGCCCGCCAGAGGGGCTGCCCTCCCCGCGGTGACGTCCCAAGGGGGCGGGAGAGAGACTGGCTGGCTCCGCGCCCTCCTGGCCTCGTC
Source organism: Anoura caudifer (assembly GCA_004027475.1). Lineage (NCBI taxonomy): Eukaryota > Metazoa > Chordata > Mammalia > Chiroptera > Phyllostomidae > Anoura > Anoura caudifer. The sequence goes on along the minus strand of PVKU01015255.1, from coordinate 16,124 downwards.
CGGGTGTCGGTCAGCGGGTCCTCCGGAGATGCTGCTGCTGCGGTGGCAGCTGTGCACGCCGCTGAAAATCCACCCGCTGCACCACTGCAGCGCCCGGCCATGCAGCTGAGAGCGGCGCTGCAGGCCGCCTTGCTGGCCGTGCTGCTGGCGGGGCTCCGAGGGGCGAGGGGTCGCCTGCTAAGTGGTGAGTTCGCTGGGGCGGAGTCTGGCTCCCCGGAGGGCTAGGCTGACGCACCCGGTGCACCCCAGCCTCTGCTGTCCTCCGGGCTGAGGTGCCTCTTAGGCCCGCTGTGAAGTACGGGTGGCGGAGGGTGGCGCCCCATCCCTACTGGTGGACCCAGCCCTTCGGCGCACCCCGTGTCTAGGGAAGCAATCGCCCCGTGGAGGATTCCCTGCCTATCCTGGGTAGCTCGAAGTCCATTCCCGCCCCAGGGTCACGGGAACGCGGGGGACGTAGGCTAGGTGGACAGTGAAGCAAACTTGCCCACTGAGTAGGGCGCAGCGGACCCCGGGACCCTCCCGCGGGTGGGGCTCGCCAACTCCCTGGTGCTGCCCCCTGGGGACGCCTTCCGACCCCAGAAACGGCGGGCACCATAGGGATTCGGGATCCGCAGTGCCTATTGCTCTCGGGCTTCGGGAGGGAGGAGGGGGGGTGATGGCTGAGCCCAGCCCTTGAAGTAAAAGCGCTTGGAGATCGGAAAGCAGCCCAGTTTGCGCGGGACAAGCCAGCCCCGCCGGACTCGGAGAGTAACTCTCTCTGCTTCCCTCCTCCGGTCGGTGGAATCCCTGCAGCCCGGGACTTGGAGGTGCCGTGCCTCGGCTTTCCGCGTCGCGGGTGGAAGGTCCGTCCTCCTTTCCTTCTCAGGTCGGCCTCTCAGGCGGCAGACTGGCCAAGAGGGACGGAGGGGAACGAAAACCTGCCCTCCGTTTTCGTGCTTGCGCAGCTGACTGACAAAATCTGAAGTTTCAGGATGGGGGTGGGGGGGGTGTACCTGAATTGGGCTGCTTGGGTTCTGCTTTTTTTCGTGGGGGACAGAAGTCCTCCCGCCCTCCCCCTTCCTGCAAATAGGAAGAGAGAGACCCTTCCTGGAGGCAGCCAGATGGGCCCCTGGGCCTCCTTCCAGCCCCAACTCTCTCTCTCTGGACTCAGCAGTTAGTTGACTTGGGATGTGTGGCCAGGCTGGACCACACAGGAAGTGCCTTTAGGTGTTATGTTTTCCCTTGATAACCCAGCAGTGTTCAGCTCAAACTTATGTTTTGCGGGTTGGGGGGTCCCGGGGCTCCTGCATTTGTGCTCTGCTGGCTGTTTGGAGCCGTCTCTAAGGCTCCTTCTCCCAGGACAAGAGCCCAGCCACAGCTTCTCTGTCCAGTGGTGCTAATTTCTCTAGAATATCCCTTTCGTGAAAATGTCCCCTGTCCGAGGCCTGCCTCCTGTTTATTTCCCTGGCAGGCCAGTGCTATTAGAGTTTATTCAGCGATAGCAGAACGACACAGAAAAGAAGAGGCAGAGCTCTTATAGCTGGTTACTTACTGAGAATTTCTTTACCAACGCAATGAAAGAGGAAACAGAAAAGAAGAAATCACAGGAGCTTCCTGGATCATCTGTACGTGCTGTGTTCCCACTCACACTGTGTTCTAGACAGTGATGAGGGCGAGGACTGCTGTCTGTCTGGCACAGCTGCAAGACAAGTTAGGGGCAGGGGAACAGTCCGTGAGGGTCACACCCGCAGCCCCCTTTCTGGCTCTCCACTGCAAGGTAGCCATTCCCCTTGTTGAAATCTGGTTTTCACTCGGTACGTCTGGATCCAGAAACAAATGCTGCCTGCTCCTGTGGGCTGGGAACTGGCGCTTGTTTCCGTATTCCCAGCCCTTACCACCGTGCTGGGCAGACTGTGCATGTAATACAAGGTGATTACACGAAGGAATGACGAGGCAAATGTTCCAGGTACAGCGAGGCTTCAGGCACCCAGGCACAAGTCAGGGGCGTGTGCGATGGTGAATGATTTGTTATTTGCTCCTCAGTAGATTGCCGTCCATTTGTCTAAGATGATCTTCTGCCCTTCATGCGTCACTCAGGTGAAACAAATTGCATGGGCCCCCAGTATAACCTGTGCCTAGGGTGGCGCAGGGAGTGGGCAGTGTGGCTCAATGGTTACCGGCATGACTTTGTAATGAAATGAGATCTGGGCTCTGGCTTGGGCAGTGCTGCTGATAGCTGTCTGACCTTAGCCAAATTACTTCATTTCTCTAAGCCTCAGGTTTTTCATCAGTAAGGTGGAGTATAAACAATATCTACATCGGGGACTGGCTAGGAAAATTCAATGAGATAAATAATGTGAAAAACCTTAGCACAGTTCATGGCACATAGTGGGAGTTCAGTGAGCCTTAGCCGTCTTCAGGAAAGATCAGAGGCCAAACACCACATAGATCTGATGCTCGTAGCTTCTGCTTATATCACAGACTGCATGGATGCTTGGTCCTGCCAAGAGGCAGGGGGCTCCAAGGCAGAAAAGCCTATGCCCAATTTCAGAGTGCCTCTCTTGCCTGAGGAAGCACCAAACAGAGACACCTCATTCAAAGCCACACTATCCCCTGACATTCCATAATTACATGAAAGTGACTTTTTGTGCTTTTAAGTAAAATTGTAAATTTTCATCCACCTCTCTTTTTTTTTTTTTCTTAATTTTGGTTCTTTGTTTTAATTAGAGAGAGGGGAAAGGCAGAAGGGGTGAGGGAGAAATACCTATGGGAGAGAGAAAGCTTGATCAGTTGCCACTCGCCCATGCCCCAACTGGTGACCGAACCCACAACCCAGGCATGTGTCCTGACCGGGAATCAAACCCACAGCCTTTTAGTTCACAGGAGGACACCCCAACCAACTGAGCCACACCAGCCAGGGCCATCGACCCCTCTTTTAAAGGATAGTCAGCAATGTCTGTTGTTCAGGATCCCGTAATAGAACAAAACGTGGGGTTCCTACAACAACGCAGTTTAACTGACTGCATCGCTGTGCCGGAAGGCGTATTGATCCGCTCCGAGAACCCAAACTGACATTAGGACACCAGAATCCCTGCCCTAGGGAAGGCTGGCTTCATCTGCATGCCCTGGTGCGCGTGGGGAGCCCCGGGACAGGTCGGCTTCTCTTCTCTCTAGGGCAGCCCATCTGCCGGGGAGGAACCCAGAGGCCTTGTTATAAAGTCATTTACTTCCACGATGCCTCTCGGAGACTCAACTTTGAGGAAGCCAGAGCAGCCTGCCGGGGGGACGGGGGCCAGCTAGTCAGCATTGGGTCTGAAGGTGAACAGAGGCTGATGGAGAAGTTCATCCAAAGCCTCCCGGCATCCGACGGTGATTTCTGGATCGGGCTCAGGAGGCGTGAGGAGAAGCAAAGCAACAGCACAGCCTGCCAGGACCTGTACGCTTGGACCGACGGCAGCGTGTCAACGTTCAGGTGAGTGTGTGGAACCCACACCTGCCCACGCGCCTGGCAGGACTGAGAACAGGAGGCAGGCTAGGTCCACGGTGCGGGGTCAGCGAGGGAGAGGGGAGAGGAGGAGGCCGGCCATGGCGACAGCCCCGAGGAAGCACCAGATTAGCAGGGACCAGAGCGGTGTGGCCAAGGTGGTGCAGCACCTGGACCCGGGCCCGGCTCGTGTCCACAGAGCTCCGTTCAGCAGGGTGCAACCTGAAAGGGTTGCTTCACGTCACTGGTTCTGGCTCTCTGGATTTTGGACTAGGACTCCGCTGAGACATCACAGGTCCGCGGGGCTCCAGACCACAGGGAATCAGAATGATGCCCAAGAAATCAGAGCCAAGATCGGACCCAGTGGATTGGCCGGGAGAGGGCTTAAGGAAGGCCGCAGTTTGGGGAACCCTCCCAAACCCGCAGCGGGCCGGACTCACTCATTTCACACCCGACCCCGACACCATGGCCGGCATCGCCTCCCCCCACCCCCCACCCCGGAAGTGCAGTAACATGGACAAACGTCAAAAATACAACATTAAAAGGCAGACATAAGACTGGAAAAATGTTCTAACAACTTTAACAGAGTGTCTTTTTATGAACTTCTCTAAGTCAAAACACTAAAAGTTTACGTAAGTTAATGAAATCCCAAAAGATAGAGGAAAAGAACCTAAGCAGACATTTCGGAAAATGCAAAATCTGACTGGTGAACGATCGTATGGAAAAACAGTTTAAACTCGTTACCAATCAAAAGCATGGAGGTGGGAATACATCTTCTTACCTGTTACATTTAAGGCCGTGTGCCAGCCTCTTTCGTCCGTTCAGCTGGTCACATCCCCATCTGCCTCTGAGTTCCAGGAGTACTTCCTTCGGGATTCTCACGGGCATCCCCTCCTGAGGGGAACATCAAAAAGGAAGGTGAACAAGATGGTCCGCACTCCCCTCTGCAGCAGCTGGTCCCAGGGCCGCAGCAGACACTTACTCATCTCCCTTGTCTACTATGCGCTCCGATTCCCCTCCCCCTCTGCGGAGGAGAAGGAGGCCCTCGTCACCTTGCACTCCTTGGGCTGGACAAGTGATCGCACTTCTCCATTTGCCGTCAGAATTGGCACATGAATGCCAACAGGTACCCAAGTATGTAACCTGGGTGCCCAACTTCTCTCTCTCTGCCCATGTGCGTAACAGCAGATGCTCTTCCCATGATTAGGGTCAGTCACTCTCCGTTGAGTTAATGAGTCCTCTTCTTGCCTGCTGGTCCCTGGGCGTAGGGATCCCAGAGTGCCCAAGTGACAGCCATAGCTCATAGTTCAATAAGGTTCTTGCTATATCTTGTAATGGGTATCCTTTGGGTACCAGGACCTTTAAACTCATAGAGCCCAGCATGGCAGAGACAGGAAGTACAAATTCCCCAAGGGACAGTCATCGGGGCTATTCCTGCTTCCACCCCTAGTCTTGCAAACCCATGTATTCCTACTCTTGGAGACACAGGGTGATACTGAGATCATTGATTCAAAGTATACAGTGCATCTGGGAGGATGATGCCCTGTTCGTACAAAGCGTTGCCTCTAAGCTAGTGCTTCAGCTGTGTTTTCAAAACTCTTCCATCTCTCTGCCACGCTGGCAGCTTCAGGGTAGTGCAACATACATAGGACTAGTAAACCCATGGCCAGGTGCCTCCTCCTTCTCCTGCTTTGCTGTAAGGCGGGTCCCTTGGTCTCGTGAGATGTTGCGCAGGACCCTGCGTTGGCAGATCAAACACTGTGTAAGCTTCTGGTAGTGATGCTGACTAAGGCCCCGAGGCAGGAACGGCAAACCCGTATTCGGATTGTCCGTGGATTCCTGTCAAAGTGAATCACTGGAAGGGGTCCAATGTCATCAACTTGCTACCAGGTGCCAGGCTGGTCTCCTAGAGCTGATCATCTTTCAGGGACTTAGCATCGGTCTCTGTTGCTGGAGGCTGGCTGTTTGCCAGCTGCGAGATCACCCTCCCTTGCAGAGTGGGGACTGATGCTGTTGAGCCCAGGCAGAGCTTCCACCCCCTGTCACTACGGCTACTCTGGTGACCTTTGTGCCAGCACCTGGGGCAGCTGCTCACAGGCTAGCTGACATCAACCGGCTGGGTCATGTTGTCCCCTCACTGTTCAGGGTCCCTTCCATCTGGAAGCTTTCTGACGGGCTTTTACACATGACAGAGTCTCATACTCTATGCCTGGTCTCATACTGTCTTTTCACATCACTCTTTCCAGTTGTCCCCAATTGTCCCCTTGTCCCCAATCTTTTACTCTTTCTCCTGTTAGAAAGATTTTTTTTCTCCTGACCAGCTGGCCAAGCTCTCTACTCTACCCCTGAGTCCTTTTATAGTCTAACCTCCCATAACTACCAAGTAAGCTCTGGACATCGGGAGGATGTCCCCTCAACACTTGATTCTTCAAGGCCGCCTCTGAGTGGGGCTGGGGTGCTGCTGTGGTCCATTTGGTACTACACTGCCTTACTCGGCTGACCTCTCCACAAACCAGGCTTGGGCTGCTTCTCTCAGCTGGTCTTGAGGCACCCCTTATATAGCTGTAGGTGTCAGCGGAGAAAGAGGCTCTGGTGCAAGGGTGGTAGGCGTCCTGAAAGCCTGCTTACCCACACTTTGGTCCTACTCACGCAGCGCCCTTCAGCCCTGCGTATACCTCTTCCATCTCGCAGTGGCTTAGTTCCAGGCCGGCCAGCCTGGGACTGCGCATGTCTGGCCGTGCCTCACTTGCGATGGGAAAGTTGGACTGAATGGTCTGGTGCTCCTTGCATAGTTGCAAGCCACGCGATTCTTCCTCAGCTGTAGGTGACATGACCTTGCTACGGAAACCTAGGGGTCTTTATTGTGATTCTCCCACTGGGGCTTGTCACAAATTCCATATGGCATCATTTTTCCCACCACTGATGCCTCTGCTAATGTGGTCTACTTGAACCGGTGGCCCAAGTAGCAAGTCCATTTGCACCACACCGCCTACACCTGCTTCAGAGTCCTGTTCTGCCCACTCAAAGCCAGCAGCCCTTTGTGGCAGCTGGTATAAGGGACAGAGGCGTATTCCCAGGAATGGAATATGCTACCTCTAGAAGCCAAGGAGGCCTACCAGGTGTCAGGCTTCCTCCTTCAAGTTATTGCAAGATGCTATAAATTACTGCATGGAATCCTTTCATTTGAAAGGCACCTACACATTTTCATGAAGTGGCAGGTCCCTGAATCTTCACAGGGTTTGTCTCCAACCCTTGGGACACACAAGTTTCACTAAGAAGGCCTCCAATACTCTAGCTGCTTCTTGCTCATCTGGTTCAATTGGCATGATGCCAGCTACATAGTGGACCGACGTGATTTTCCGCAAGATGTCTAGGCAGTCCAGGTCTCCTCACACCATATGAGGACAGAGGGCAGAAAAATTCGTATAGGCTCGAGGGAAGACTATAACTGTGCACTGTGGTCCATTCCAAATAAATGCGAACAGTTTCTGATTCTTTTGCGATAAAGATGGAAAAGAACCTATTCCCCAGATCCGCATGCTCGGTACCAATGCCATGTCGACGTGCTGTAGCAAAGGTACCACATACGGCATCGCAGCCGCAACTGAGGTTCAACTTGGTTCAGTTTACAGCGCTTCAGTGTCATCCTTCAGGATCTGACTTTTTTAAAAAATTTTTTTCGAGAGCCAGACTAGTGGGTTAAGCAGAGATACGATGGGGGGACCCCATTGTTGCCTTCCCTAGGTCTTTCGGGGAGGGCGGTACTTTCTGTCATCCTCCCCCAGGTAAGATACTGTTTTTATTTATTATCTTGAAGAGTGTGGGGAAGAATGCAGATTCAGAGGCTTCCCCTTGACCTTCTCCACTATTACAGCTCACACCCTGCAGACTTTCAACCTGTGTACTTGGGGACTGGGGGATGACCACTGGATTAGTCCCACTGTGAGCTAGCTGGCCCTGGGCCCGGGATTCCACTCGCTACCTGGCCCCAGGATGCTCCCACCCCAATGGGTAGCCTTGATAACACTCAGGTTTTTGGGGATCGATGTCAACTTGTACCTTGTGTCTAACAGCCTTTATACTAGTTGGGTATTCCTCTTTTCCAAGTGTACGGTCACTTGAGTCAATGGCCGTAGGTTTGTTTGGGAGAACAGGGGAAATTATTACCACATGCACCTGCCGTGGCTTTGCAGGGCCCTTGGAATCTAGCCTCTCCCTTCTATCGGTGAGTTCTGAGCCTAAAAACTGGCTCAAGACCAAAAACCAGGTACCAGGTATGATATTCCATCTATGCTATCATTTGTGAAGTGAAATAACCTAGTCATAAGGCCAGTGGGGAGGAGAAGAGGCCAGTCAGTGTCGGAAGCCCCCAGCGGAGTTGCAGAATGTCCTGGAGGTAACTGATGAAGCACAGGGCCCGGCCCCAGATAGGGCCACCAACTGTCCGGTGTCTAAGAAGCATTGCAAGGTCAGATGTTCTCCAAGCATATAAAACCCTGTGGGCACAGCAGAGGGTTTTGGTGGGTGGCAACCCAGCGCTCAAGCAGAGCCGGAGAGGGGTGCTATGAGGAGACCTGTCTCCTAGCTGTCTCCTAAGGAGGGTCTCTGACAAGAGTAGGCAGAGAAGCAAGGCCCAGCTAACAATCTGAGCATCCGGGCATGGTCTGAATTCTGGAAGCAAACAGCTCAGGCAGACTAGAGCCCAGCCGTGGCTCAATGTACGGGGTGTATGCTCACAGCACTTAGACTCTCCGTGGAATCTACAACCTGGCACCCACATACCCAACGGCGGGGCAGTGCTGTGTAATTCCAAGTACCACTGGGTAGCGGAGCTGAGGCTGCTGGGGCACCTCATCCAGGAGTTAGGGAGACAAAGAAGAGAAAACAAGTAGTGGAAGCTGACAGAGGGGCCTGACGAACTGGAAAACACCAAAAAGGGCTACATGGGCCTCCTGCTCTTTCTTGTCCCCCTCCCTCACCGGTTTTGACAGCCTCTACATTTCGGAAAGTCTTCCAGGGCTAGGAAGGTGCTTATATTCAATTAAAAAGTGTGAGGACATGGGAGCGGGGCACGGTCCGGATGAGGTAAGTCATGCCTCTTCTCAGTGCATCTGATTTCTAAACAAGGAAAAACAAACCCAGTTATCAAAAGGTGAGAAGGAAATAAGGTCCAGAGTGGCACTACCGGCTGCCTTCGCTAATAATTACTCTGCAGACATCGTCGGGCAATGCAGTTCTCCCTCCCTGCAAAGAGGTCGTGGCAGACGTCAGATGCTTGATCGTGCTGTCCACGTTACAAAGTACGCAGCTGTTCTTTCCGGCAGTTCTTCAGTTCCTCCCTCGCCGTGTCTTGTTCTGAGGCAGGCTCTTAAGTTCGTGGCTCTGTGTTTTCCCATCATGGAATCTGATGGGAAAACGCAGGCGTTGAAGTTTGGTGGTATCATCCTTCTGCCTTTGTCTCCACTGCCGACCCCTTTCCTACAGGAACTGGTACGTGGACGAGCCTTCCTGTGGCAGCGAGGTCTGCGTGGTCATGTACCATCAGCCATCAGCACCCACCGGCATCGGAGGCCCCTACATGTTCCGGTGGAACGACGACCGATGCAACATGAAGAACAATTTCATTTGCAAATATTCCGATGGTAATGAACCCTCTCCTAAGTTACATGGCTGAATCTCAACTGCCCGTCTCATTGCGTGAGCAGCTGCTAGTTGCGAGCATTTGCTATGTGGTCTCTGAGAAAGTTTGTTGCCAATGCCAGCGATGTTAAACACTAGGAATTCTTGTACAGGGACATGTCATGAATGACCCTCCCTCATTGAGGAGTAATTCCAGCAAAGGAGAAGGGATGAAGTAAAGAAAGGGTCTAATTTATGGATCATAAACCAAGAATTGTGAGAACTTCAGGAAATAAAAAGCCCTCTAAGTGGACAATTACAAATTCTTACTCTTTCCACATGCAAGGATGGCTGTAGGATCTTGGAATAAAGAAAAAAATATGAAAGGAAACTGGCCATTGTTCCTACAAGGCTTCTAAGACTTAGCCCCGCGAGATTATTTGCCGGGACTTGAAGGAAACCAAATAATGGCCAGAGGTGGTAGATGATAAAATATACCCATTTCACTGGCATTATGCAGAGAGCAGACACATTGATGAGCTGAAACTCCCAGGCCACCCTTTATATAAACCTGGCAAGTTCAACTGGCACTTGCTTCTAGATCCGTTAAAAGTATAGAGTCTATGTATGATAATGTAGTCACGTTCTGCTGGAGTTTCCCAAACTCCTGCCCTATAACCGACTCGGATCTAAACGCGACATGATTTGTGTCCTGTCCCTGATGTTTCTCCCCTCCATGAAGCCAGCGGCTTGGCCCCAGTTCTGCATCCTTCCCTGACAGGAGTACAACGACTGGTTATATCTCGTTGGTTACTAAACAACCCTATCATTTTTAAATTGTTTGGATTGACGATGCTTTTGCTACAGTTTTTGCTGCTAAAAGGTTTCTTTCTTCGCATCCCCTCAAGTGACTGCGGTGCTCCAGAGACCGAGCCCTCCCCACCACACAGAGCTGCTGTGAACAGGGGTGACTGCAGAGACAGGGGCTGTCTTAGCGGGTCATCCTTCCGGGCGATGACAGCAACAGAGATATCAAAGAGAACAGTTCAATAAATGAAAGACAGCAATATTTGGGTGGAGCTTATATGGCAATTCTTTGTACTATTTTTGCTCATTTTCGTAAATCTGAAATTGCTTCAAAATAAGAAATTTAAGAAACATTTCCTCTGGGTAACCTTCCCGGGACCCTGAAAACCAGGTGAGGGTGTTCCTCCTCTGAGGATTGTAGCACCTCGCACACAGGGTACTGCCGCTGCTTATTTACAAGTTTGTCCCCTTCGCTACATGGTTGGTGAGGTCCGGAAACACATGTCTGACCAATGAACCCCTGCACTTGATCCATCAGGGTCGTCCAGTGCGGTTCAAACACGATGATAGGCCATCATCCATTATGCCAGGGTATCAAAGGACTGGTTGAATAACATCTAACGCTCGATTCGACCCCATTACCACATAGAGTGGGTAGGTGGCATGCTAACCAGCTCTGAGCACTTGATTACCTCTGTCCTATGCAAACAGCACAGGCAGATTCCGTGAAAATCAGGGACAAGTCCTCGGAGGCAAAGCGTTGCATATGTACTGCAGGACTGAAGGAAATGTGCATTTATATGCTGATTGCTGCAGGTTTGCACAGTGGGCTGAGCCATGGAAGGACAGGAAAACGAATAGAGCATGTAATGCTATTGAATACACTTAGGATTGCAATGTAGTATCGCAAAATCAATACTAATATTGTTCTATATTTCCATACTTTATGGCCAAACTGTAGCATGTAGGAGCCTGAGAGGAATGGGGCCACTTCTCATTTGCCGTTTTATCTCCATCACCGAGCACACAGTTTGCCTTTTGGTGATTTTAATTTTCATTTGAATTTATTTTATTTTAATTTTTATTCCTTGACCCGAGAGAGAAAAACACTGATTTGTTATTCCACTCATTTATGCGTTCTCTGTGGAGTATCTTTGGTCAGCTAATCTTCCTGTAGGTCAGTTTGCTTATGTACAAAATCAGAATAACAACAGCACATACCTCAAAAGGCTGTTCTCGGGACAAATGGTGTTTGTTTTTAGGAAACACTTAGAACATGATGATGTTTCTGCCATATAGCATGTACCGTATACATTTATTAAACTAATGGATTCGCATCACCACTGCGAATTCATGAACTTATGAGAAGGTGGCTAAAAGTGTTCCCGCTGAATAGCTTTGACATCCCGGCCTTAGGACTGTGAATTCTAAAATCTTGCCAGTAAGGACCTCCTCCCTATGAGTCTCAGAGCCTCTGATTCGCATAAGAGAGTGGCTTACAAGAGGTTGGCACACTCCCCAGCCAAAAGTGAAAATACTACTTACAGGTTATCTGTGCAACCTGACTTGGCCCGGGGGCTCTCTGAAGTATTTAAAACGACTCAGGGTTCTAGATCACCTGTCTCTACCGAGGGGCTGGCCAGTGGTCTACTTAGCCCCCCAACTACTTCCACAGCTTGTAGCTCAGTGTTTGTTGCTTTCTAAAACACCCCGGGAGGAATTGTTAAAATCTTTTGGCTTGCTTTAAAATAACTCCAGCCTGAGTGCAGTAGGGGAGGAGCAGGGATTATTGCTATATGTTGGTAAGAGTTGCAGCTGAGCGATGGTACATAAAGGTTCATTATCACCAGTCTTTCTATTTTTGTGTATATTTGGAAATTCTCGTATTCAAAAATTTCAAAATACTTTAGAAAAAAAGAAAACGGTACCCAAGCAGAGTTGGGGGGAGACGAGGCTTGGTGCACAAGTGATCCTTTGTGACACGCTAACTCCATCGCTGCCATCAAGTGAGCAAATGCGTGGAATCTACGATCTGGCCGATTTCATTCAGATGGCATGGATATTTCATCTTAATTTTTATTTGTGTTTATTTTCGCTACAGAGGAACTAACAGCTCCTTCTACGGGGCCAGGAGGTAAGCCTGTCTTTTGAGATTTGGGTTAATTGAGGCTATTTCACAGCCCTTCTCCATGTGATCTTTAGACCAGATCACTCAACAGAAAGATTGCGGAACATTTACACAGGTATGTACCGCATACAGATGTACTAGATAGTTCATTAATCTCACCCTCTAGCGTTGCCGGTTTCTCTCAAAGCTGAAAAGAAATAGCTGCAAATTCAGTTTGAGATGTTACTTGTCATTGTTGACAAGATGAAAGGAATAACTCGATCGAGTTAAACTAGTGAGACAAAGTGAGCATCGATGGCCCCAGAGGTGGCTCATGGATTCTTCCCCTGAGAAGGCAACTGAGCACCACGTGTGCCTTGATGCCAGCCTCCTCCTGGTTGTTTCAGGACATGACCCAGTGCATGAGTCTCACCGGAAAGAGAGAGACAAGTAAGCCTCAAAGCCAGGAGGTTCTACCCTTTGCTTTTCTGTGTTTATAAACGGCACTGGTCAAATTGCTACTGCCTTGTGGCGCCCCACCTTGACCCTGGTAGGACCTCAGGGAATATCTGGTTTAGGGGGCCTTCCTTTCTCCAGCTTCTCAAGTCCATGCATCTGTCTCCAGGTGAAAGAACAGAGCCAGCCACCCCGGTACTTCCAGCAGACACAAAGAAAGAAGGTGCCGGAGAAACCTTCAAAGAAAACAAAGGTATAAAGAAAACTCTCCCAGGAAAAAATTGATAATGGGACTCTCCTGACCACACACTACCCACAGTTACATGTCCTACTTCCTTCTTTCCACAGCTGCTTAACAATGGAACTCTACAGGGCACGCATGACTCGGCAAAACTGCATTAAATGTTAGGTTTCATCAGTGAAGTATGCAAATAGAGGTATCTTAAGACAATTGGGGAAATTATTTACGTGAAGATAGAGCCTTGGGGTAGAGACTGAGAAAATGGATGTAGAGAAACAAGAGCAGACAGACCCAGACCGTGATGCATGACACGCATGTTTAATATTCATTTGTGAAACAGATAGAGGAAATGGGCAAAAACATTTTAAAAGTCAAATCATAAAAGATAAAAGGAAATGGGTGATAAATTGGAATGTTAATGGACTTTCAACCTTGAGTTTTAAGAGGGAGAGCTAGGTTTTTGTCACTGAACAACTTTTAAAGACCACTTACCGTCTTTGTGCTTCAACTTAATCATTTGCATAATGGAAGCAATAATAGTTGCTTCACCTGCCTGAGAAACTGTCCTGTCCGTCAAATAAAACAGAATATTGCAATACTGCAGTTCACTTCTGACACTGGCCACCCCCCTGGCACAGACTGTACAGGTTAAGGGCTCAGACCCTATCAAGTCAGCCCTCCTTTCGGACATCAGCCACACGTCCTGGGGTCCCCAGGGCAACTGCACTTCGAACCAACCGGCTCTAAATCTGGGGGCTGCCCACAGCCCCCTCAGGTTCATTAATTTGGTAGAAGGACTCAAAGAACACAAGAAAATGCTGTACTCATGACTACATTTGATTATAAAGGATATAAATCAGGACCAGCCAAATGACAAACACACATAAGGTGGTGTCTGGAGGGGCCCCAGACTGGGAGCTTCTGGGTCCTGTCCCTGTGGAATCATGCTCCTGACTCGTCAGTGTGTCCACCACCCAGAGAGCATCATTGAGCTTTGGTGTGCAGAAGTTTTACTGTGGGAGGTGTCATTACTTGGGCCTAGTTGATTTGACCGTTGGCCACGTACTTGAACTCATTCTCTAGGCCTCACTCCCTCCCCACCAGCATAAACTGATACGGTCTGAGGGGCTCATGAGTAGCAGTCACTCTTATGACCTGACAAATCCCAAAGATGTAGCACCCCTCCTAGGAACCCGGGGCAAATTTGTCATTCCACAACTGATAATACGCGTATGTGAAAACATTTTTATAAAAGTGCACAGCGCTATGCAGAGATGAGTTCCATTTTTTATTGCTTTTTGTTATTATGGTAATATTTAAAGTAGGTTTTATTTTGGGCGTGTGTGTGTGCACGCGTGTGTGTGTTTCTGTGTAGAAAAACAAAGCAACAGCCAGCCTCTGGGTGGATGGTATGAAAGGGGTCGGTTCCCAATCCTTGATTCCTCCCCAAGTGCCTTGAAAGGTAATTAACTCCCTGACAGATGGCTATGCGGTCTGATTCGTGTGCTCCACGGGACTTGCTCTTTCCTGGTAATAACCCGGACTTCTGGCTTCCTCCCTTTTTCCATCCATCTCCCTCACCCCACCATGAGAACTACCATTCCCCATTTCCATCTGCAGAGTCAAAGACGTCAGTGCTGCCCAAGCAGCCTCTTCTTTGTTAGGGGAGAGGAAGGACAAGAAGAAAGAATATCTTTCGTATGGACAGAAAAAAAAAATTCGTTAAAACATCCCTTCTGATATCTACAGGAAGCCCCAAAATTTAAACTTCTTTATTACCTAAAATAACCGGACAGGTAGAAAATGCTCATTTTATTGAGACTAGATGCTCTTTGCAATACTGTGTGTGGGGTACATTGACTATGCTTTTTAAGCCTGTTTTGAACCATATGAAAACATCAGTAATGCTGACAAAGTACGTTTTTCTTTTCAGAAGCTGCCTGGGATGTTGCCTACATCTTAATCCCCTGCATTTCCCTTCTCTTCCTCCTTGCGGTCACCACAGCTGTGTGTTGGGTTTGGATCTGGAGGAGGAGGCAAGTAAAACCTTCATTGGGTAAACCTTTGTGTCTTCTGAACTCTGCAACTTAGACGTTGCCCTGCTTAATTAAAAGCTGTGCCGGCTCCAAGAGCACTAGCACGGAAAATTGGAGAGTAAATTCTTGGCCATGCTCAACTAACTGACAAGTACTAAGCATTTGCGCTTAGTTGCGGTTGAGAGTAATCTTGCGTTCTTCATTGTTTTTTAATGCCTTAAGCGGTGAAACTGTGTTATTCTATAACCACTCACCAGCGAAGTGCTCTTAGAAATGCATGTTCTCACTCTAAAAATTGTTGCTGGGTGAGTGAAGGAATGAATAGTAACCCATGTGAAAAACGTCTCTTTCAAATCGTTCTGACAACACATGTGGAACCAAATCAATTCATTCAAAATGAAATAGCCACATGTGACTTTTCTTTCAACGGGAGTACCCTATTGTGGATTGCTACAAAACAGCTGTATCAATAGCCTGGAGCAACACCGTTACAGGTCCTGCCCTGCCCTTTTGAGATGCCCACCGCTCTTCTCAGCTCCCGTTCCATTCCCCTCTGTCATGGTAACACAGAAGAAGGCGGGCAGGCCCACTTTGGGGAGCGGGAAAACTACAGTGGGAAAACCAAGGTCCGGTTTCAGATTTGACAGCCTTGGATGACCGGTTTAAGATGAATTAGTAAGATTCCAGTGTAGCACCTACTTCATTTGATAACAACTTCCTTATAGAATTGTTAGAGTTAAAGCAGTTCATATATGCAGAATGAGCGTATAGAAAGCACTTAAGAGTGTTAGCTCTTACTATAATCATTTTTATTAGCGGATTTCTTTTAATCTGAAAACGGAATTCAGCTCAAAAATTACAAATGCAGTTTACAGCTGCTTATGCTGCAGTTGATTCTTTTATTTTTTTTTTTACTATATTCCAAGGGATTTTATTTTTTCTTTTAAATATATTTTATTGATTATGCTATTACAGTTGTCCCATTTTGCCCCTTTATTCCCCTCCACCCTGCACCCCCCTCCAACCTGCATTCTACCCCTTAGTTCATTTCCATGGGTCATACATACAAGTTCTTTGCCTTCTCCATTCCCCATACTATTCTTAACCTCCCCCTGTCTATTCAGTGCCTACCTACCATTTATGCTTCTC
Organism: Anoura caudifer; assembly: GCA_004027475.1. NCBI lineage: Eukaryota > Metazoa > Chordata > Mammalia > Chiroptera > Phyllostomidae > Anoura > Anoura caudifer. Next base: position 246 of record PVKU01015255.1, on the reverse strand, counting down.
ATTCCCTGTACCTTTTCCCCCATTCCTCCTCCCCATCCCGGCTGATAACCCTCCACCTGATCTCCATTTCTGTGATTCTGTTCCCCTTCTCGTTGTTTGCTTAGGTTTTTTTTGTTTGTTTGTTTCTGTTTTTCAGGTTCAGTTGTTGACAGTTGTGAGTTTGTTGTCATTTTAATGTTCCTAGTTTTGATCTTCTTCTTTTTCTAAGTCGCTTTAACATTTCATATAATAATGCCTTGGTGATGA
>PVKU01015254.1:0-19074 GCA_004027475.1 Anoura caudifer | reverse complement strand
TCACCAAGGCTGCCTAGGCTTCCCCTGTTCCCTGAGCCCTGGGGCGTCCTGTACCCACCTCTGCCGGAAGTCCCCATAGAGGATGCGGTTGGGGAAGCCCTTCCTGCAGATGCGAATGCCCTCCAGCACTCCATTGCAGCGCAGCTGGTGCATGACCAGGGGGTTATCCATCACCCCTGCAGCAGTGGGGAGGAGAGAGGGGTCAGCCTCAGGGTAAATGATGTCAAGTGACCTCCCTAGCCTAGATCCTTCCTCATGCCTCACCAGGAGCCTTCCGTTCATTGGGGATGAGGCAGCGCACAAAGTGAGGGTGGGTGGTCTTCAGGTTGGCCATCAGCTTGTTCAGATTCTCCTGAGGGTGGGTGAGAGAGAGGAGTCAGGAGCCACAGAGACCATCCCTTTGGTCCCTGAACCGTGAGCCCCAGAGAGCCTGTCACCAGAACCCATAAAGGGGAAGGAGTTGACACATAATTTATGATGTGAGTTCAAGCTTGTGTAGAATTAACATGTCACAAATGGCCACGCAGCTCAGATTTCTTCCCCTACCCCCCCAAAATCAGAGCATCAGTTTAGGGAGGTGCACCAAAGGCTCTGGGCTGGGCCTGCCCACCATAGGGTTTGTCTGGGTTTTTCTTACCCGGTGGAGGGCCGACACTGTCTGGAAGGATGAGCCTTTTTTCTTGCCTCCTTTGCCTTTGCCTCCGCTATCTGATAGTAAGAAGGAATGATGAGCAAGAGCTTTAAACAGATGAGCCCTCAGGCAGGGGCAGGGTTCTGCCCTTACTAGCAGTGTGACTTCTTATTTCCAAATCTCAGTTTTTCTGTGAGGAGGATAGTAATTACCTCTAAAGGTATGAAGATTAGATAAGATCAGCATGTAAGCCAGTGCTTGCCACCTAGCAGCAGGTGATGAAATAGTATCAGCTTTCTTCTCCCACCCTCTTCTAACCCCACGCTTCATGCTTACATCTTTCCTTTATATTTTTCTTCTTGAAAATCATCCTCCTTGAAATATCATCCTCCTCATTTCAGACTACACCTTCCTCTTCTTTTCCTGACCTGGAGGTTCATTCATTCAGTGATCCTCTCAAAGTTTACCAAAACCTCCTGTAGGCACACTCTAATGCTGGGCCTAGTACAGTGGTGTGTGTGCTACCCTCACTGACCTCCAGGTGCTCAGTTTTGATATGAGACATGACATATACACTGATATCCACAACACAAAGTAGAACATGGTGCTTTCACAGAAGGTTCAGATGGACTGCTGTGAGATCTGGCTCCCACCCCATGGCTCACAGGCTCCCTCCTGCCTCTAGAGTTTGAGGTTTGAGGCAGTAGGTCCCTGGCCACTTGCACCTTCAGAAGTGCTCTGGCCCAGTGCAGAGGCTGCCCTCTTACCAGAATCAGCAGAAGCATATGAGGAGAAGAGTGTGGCCAACAGCTTGAGGGAGGACTTCTGGTACAGGCCCACCACTGTCTCATTGAGTGGGTCTTTGTTCTTCTCCAGCCAGCCTATGATGTTGTAGTCCACAGTGCCAGCATAGTGGACCAGGGAGAAGTGGGCTTCCTGCTTCCCCTTGACATTGCGTGGCTTCTGGAAGTTGTTGGACTTGCCCAGGTGGTTGTCATACAGCTTGGACTTGAAGGTCATGTCGGTGGCCTTGGGGAACATGCACTCTTCCTCCAGGATGGACATGATGCCCATAGGCTGAGAGCAGGGTGGGAGGTGGAAAGAGCATCATTGAGTACATAACAAGTTTCCATAGTCCTACACCTTGACTGAGTATGAGTCCAGTATAACTGTCAAGCCACAGAGAGCCTGCTGGTGTCTCTTGTCCTTGTATAGTAAGCTGGTATTCTTGGAATTAACCTAATTCAATTACATTCAAATCTGACCTATATAACCTCTTTCTGCCCCAGAGTACCCAGTGAAGAGCCATGTACCCCTAATCACCCTGCGAGGCCCCCAAGGGATCCCAGCACAACCTTTCCTTCCTGGAGAGCCCCTGCCCCAGAGGCTGGTGAGGGCAGGGACAGTTGTATGTCAGAGACACCAGGCTGCGGGGCTGGCCAGACTCCTGTCTACACAACAGGTAACAATGCTTCAAGGGATCATTAGTGGGATCCAGGTTCTGCGCAATATCCTGCTCTTCAGAAAGCATGGTGGTTCTTGACTTTTCTTGGGGCAAGGATCTTGTTGAAAATTTGAGGAATCAAGGACTGCCTCCCCAGAAAAATGCATGTATACACACACACACACTATCTTTTCCATACAATTACAGGGATTTTGAGGCCTCCGGAAGACCAGTAACCTAGATTACCACCCAAAGCCTATGGGAAGCTCTCCTGAAGGACAGTGGCTGGGCTGGATGAGAGTCAGTCCCTCTGGATTCTGGTCCTTAGCAAAGCCCAAGAACACCCTGAGGGCGAGTCAGCAATGGGAGCCTCCCGCAAGCTTCATCCTCGTCTCCTGAGTATGTAGATAAGAGGGACTGAACACAAGCTTATTCTAAGTGAACAGGAAAAGGATGGGAAGCCAACATCTCTAGTTTCAGCCCAGGATCTTTCCATGAATGGTGCTTCTCATGGCATGTCAGAGGGGCCAGGAGTCCTCTCCTGCACCACATCCCCTTAAGACACTGAGATGTGACCACTGTGGGACAAGTTCCCAGGAATAGAGGGGAGGGTGTTGGCCTGTCTATGCCTGCAACTCCTTGGTGGGTGAAAGCTGGGCCTGGAGAGAGGACTGAGATTTTAGAGACTGGTTTCTTGGCTGTGGAAGGATTGGGCCTGTCATTTTGTCTGGATGGTGAGGGAAGGGAACAGGCGATAGGGCTGAGGCAGCACCTTCTCGATGAGGTCAATGCAGGCCTGCAGGTCCATGCCAAAGTCGATGAACTCCCACTCGATGCCCTCCTTCTTATACTCCTCCTGCTCCAGCACAAACATGTGGTGGTTGAAGAACTGCTGCAGCTTCTCGTTGGTGAAGTTGATGCAGAGCTGCTCGAAGCTGTTGAACTGCAGAGGGAATGAGGGTGGAGCTGGGTCAGGTAGGCAGGTGTCTGAGTGGCCAGTGGGCTCAGCCCAGGGCTGTGTCCAGCCCAGGGAGGGGTGTGGCTGGTCTTCTCCCCTGTCAGGGCAGGGAGGGAGTGCCCCTGAAGGCAGGATGATGACTGCCTCCATCACTGCTGAAGCCCACTGCCTTCCCAGCACGGGTTGATGGCCATCCTGTTACATGTGCCAACGAGTGCATTATTGTTCTCCCTACTCCCCACTCACATCGAAGATCTCGAAGCCGGCGATGTCCAGGACACCGATGAAGTACTGGCGTGGCTGCTTGGTCTCCAGACTGGCATTGATCCGTGTCACCATCCAGTTGAACATCTTTTCATACACTGCCTTGGCCAGAGCACCAATGGAGTAGTACACCTGCTGCACGTTCTGCCCCTTGGTGACATACTCGTTGCCCACTTTCACCCGAGGATGGCATAGCCCCTTGAGCAGGTCAGCTGAGTTCAGCCCCATGAGGTAGGCAGACTTGTCGGCATCTGGTGGAGAAGGAAAGGAGTAAGCGAATGTTTTCAGCAGATTCTTCTTCCTTGCCCAGGGCCAGAGCCTTTCTGAAGCATCACGTCCCTCTCATTAAGTAGCTGCAATGGAGGCTGGAAGGGCACAAGGCTTGCTGTGGTCGCACCAGCAGCATATGTTTAAGTCTGCCTGAAGCCCAGGCCCTTCATTCACCTAGGGCCTCCCACAACACAGCAGCTTCTCTTGCTCCATCTTTATATCTGCTGGATGTCTCTGGTCTAGGCTCTTCACTAGCACAGCTGTGAGTATGTTTCTGAGCTCTCTGTACCCCCTCATCTCTCCAGGGCTGGGATGGGAGATGTATTCTGCTCCCTTCCTCCTTTGTTCCATCTCAGGACTGGCCCAGGATTGGGTCCACTCTACTCAATCCACATTTTGACCAACTTGACTGGCAGGGAAATTAAGTTCCTAATGGCATGTTGAGCAGCTTCCTTGTCCCCAGCTCCCAGGTCTCCAGATGTGCCTTCCAATATACTTTCCCTGTTTAGAGGATATTTATTTGTTTTAATTTCAAGCATTTTGTGATAATTGGTGACATGGCTATCATGACACCTGGGCTTGCATTTTGGTCTGGGCAGATACAGAGAACAGCTCCTCAAAAGTAGGTCAAGAGGAATGTCTCAGGTGTTTGTCTATCAGTGTTCACACCTTCATATCTCTTTCTGAAAGAAGCCTTGCAACTGCCCCAGAGGGAGCTGGGAAGGACTGTTCTCCATTTCACTGAAGAAGAAACTGAGGGCCAGAGAGTAAGGGACACACCAGTGCTGTGAGCTGTGCCCTGACCTCTGGCCTGCTGCCTCCTAAACAACATGACAGAACCTGTGAGGGGCACCCTCGTATACATACTGCATCACTGATGGGGACGTGCATAGCTCAGGGTCTGTGTTTTCCTGGGCTTTGGTGAGATTTGGGCGCGAGAGGAAAAATTCTCAACCTACTTCTGGTCAGTGCTGCTGGTGTTGAGAACTTGGGATGGTACGGGGCCTCTCTCCTCGCTATCTTCCCATTCTCTCCCATGTCCCTGTCCCTCCTCAGCCCTCACCACACCCATCTACCCCATGAGCCTCAGGTCCTCTCTGGGGACAGTGGGTGGCCAGGGCCCTGGCTAGGCTGGCACAGAGCCTGGAGGCAGCGCTAAACAGGGACAGGGTGGGGCAGATCCTGCCCCTTGGGAAAGGCAGCTCCCTCTGACTACCTGCTTCTCAGATTTCTGGTTTCCTCCTACTTTCTCTATTGTTGTCAACCTCACTCCTTAAGAATTGTTAAAAGGTACCACTTTTGGGCTCAGTGTGGGAGACCCTGCTCTGAGAGGACTGTTTCCTCTTGATGGGTGAATACCCAGCACCCAAGGCCCTCCTGCCCCTCGAACCTTCGGTGCCATCAGGCTCTGCCTGCTCCTCCCGCTGCTTCTGCTTGAACTTCATGTTTCCATAGTGCATGATGGCACCTGTGAGCTTGTAGACACAGGATTTCTCCTCAGCAGTGAAGCCCAGCACATCAAAGGCATTCTGGATAGAGTAAGAGAAGCAAAGAAGTGGTTGGAGTCAGTGGCCCAGGAGCCCTCTGGAGCCCTCACACCACCTCCTCACTCACATCTGTGGCCATGAGCTCCTCGGAGTCATCAATGGAGGCCACGGTCACCTCTCCCTGAGACACGAAGGCGTAGTCATAGGGGTTGGTGGTGACCAGCAGCATTTCTGTCCAGGCAAGGAGCAGGGCAGGAGACAAGGGGATGGGAGAGGGGGGCGGGGGGGGCAGAGAGGGGTTGAGAGGAGGGAGGAGAGGACGGAGAGCAGATAGAGAGGAAGAGAGTCAGCAAGGACCCTGGAGAGACTCCAAAAGAAATGAAAAGGTAGGTGGGAGGGGAAGGTCACCCAGGGAGGGAGGACAGTGAGGAGATGACATCTATGAGTAGGAGAAGCAAACAAAGAGGAGCAGGAGAAAGCCAACAAATAAGAGGAGAAAACTACAAAAAAGAAAGGGTGGGAAGGGAGGCAAAAGGAGATGTAGGAAGACCCAACGTGGGGCAGAAAGAGAAGGCCACTGGGCAGATGGAGGGAGTGGGGAGGCGAGTGGGGCAGCGGGACAGGGCAAGGAGGTGGTGGGCACCTGCCATGTCTGGGGACAGCAGTGGGGCAGCAGGGGCATGGGGCCAGGCTCACCCAGCAGCTCTGGCTTCTTGTTGGACAGGATCTGGTAGAAGATGTGGTAGTTCCTCTCAGCCTTGAGCTGGAAGATCACCCGGGACTTCTCTAGGAGATCTGAAGTGAGGAGAGAAGAAGGTGGGTAAGGAAGGGGAGAGAGTTGATCCAGCAAAAGAGTGGGGATTAGGCTCCTATAGCAAGATGGAGAGAGTCAGGGGAAACCATGGTTTGAGGAACAAAGGACTAAACTAAAGCCAAGAGGCGGATGTAGACAAAGACAGAAGATGGAGGGGAAATGATGAAAAAGGGCCACCCACAGGGCAGAGGCAGCGGAGGCAGACCCGGAGGGGTGGACCGGGCTGTCTGCATACTCACAGGTCTCTATGTCGGCAGAAGCCAGCTTTCCAGTGGCTCCAAAGTGGATTCTGATGAATTTCCCCTGGGAGCAGATGGGACAGAGAGTGAGGGAACTGGCCAGAAGAGACAGAGTAAGGATCTTAGACCTCAACGCAACTCAGAATGCCCTGGAAATGTAAAGGACTGAATTGGGGTCCTCGTTTGGTATCAGTAAAACAGGGGGAGGATGCCTATACCCATATCTGTCCGGAAACAGCGGCGCAGGAATGAGGACAGAGAGAATGCCTCCTGTTTGTACTATTGGTTTGACCTCATGCCATCCTCTCAGTGACTATTAGGACCTGTTCCACAGATGGAGGGACCAGAGCTGACAGGTGTGGGACTTGCTGGGCAAGTGTAAAGCTGGGGAATGGGCTCCAATGCCTATGCTCTCTTCCCATTCTAACGTGGAAGAGCTCTGGAAACAGACATAAGGAAAATCTAGAATGCAACAAAATCCACTCCTTTTCTTGGCCAGGAAACAGCTGTGGTGACTCTGGTCTGTTTTCTCGAGTTCCCAGAGCCAGGCTGAGTCAGGAGGGTTTGTGTGTGTATATACACGCACACTTGTTGATACTCCAAAGCCAAACACAGGACAATCAGCTGGGTGTTGTTAGTACTAGTAAAACAGCTCCCCCTTTTTTGGTTAAGGCCAGATGAAGCCAGCTGGCAGTGGTTAAGGGCACTCACAAATCGGGACGAGTTGTCATTCCGGACGGTCTTGGCGTTGCCGAAGGCCTCCAGGGCAGGGTTGGCCTGGATGATCTGGTCCTCCAGGGTGCCCTGCAGAGGGAGCGGAACCTTGGGAGTTCATCTTCTGTCTACCTTTGGGCACTGGTGGCGAGGGCAGGAGGCTGCTCTGGGAAATGGGGCTGGGGCTGGGTGGGCTGCTGAGGAGGTTGCAGCTCCAGAAGGTTGTATTTGGACTTCAGAGTGTGTGACTTTTGCCAGGAAGGTCTTGAGCACTGGGCTCAGTGCTGCTGCTACCACCATTCCCCAGGTCAGGGTTCAGGGACACCAGGGTCAGTCTGCCCCAGACCCCTTCTGCTGAGCCTCTGGCCCATCCCGCACCTTGTTTGCATTGGGATTTTCCTTCTTGCCACGGTCACCTATGGCTGCGATGCTGGCAAAATACTGGATGACACGTTTTGTGTTCACAGTCTTCCCTGCCCCGGATTCTCCGCTGGAGGCAACAGGGACCCATCAGAATCTAGCATTCCCACCGCTCTTCCCTTGGGGCTGAACACTGCCCTGTCCTCTACCAGGAGAATTTGCCCAACACCATTGGTCACTCTGAGAGCTCAGTGCCCCACCCTCCTTGCAATCACAACCTTAAACATTTCCTCCGCCCACCCTGACTCTTAAGAATCAGCCTGGGTTTGCCCAAGCCCCTCTGTGGGTAGATGGCGCTCACTCACGTAATGAGGATGGACTGGTTCTCCCGATCTGGAAGAGAAAAGAGGGCAGGCATGGGGTCAGGGCTGAGGGCCTAGGCCCATGGCTGTGGGGCTGAGGGGGCAGAGGTCAGGGCCACAGGGCTCACCTGTCAGCATGTACTGATAGGCATTGTCAGAGATGGAGAAGATGTGGGGCGGTGCCTCACTCCTCTTCTTGCCCCGGTAGGCAGCCACCACCTCAGTATTGTACACAGGCAGCCACTTGTAGGGGTTGACGGTGACACAGAAGAGGCCTGAATAGGTCTGGAGCAAGAGATAGGCAGGCATGAGAGGCTGGAAGGGAGAACATGGGATGGGCAGTGGTGACAGGCAGGAGAGTCCCTAGTCACCTCAGCTGGCTCTTCTCTTCTTGCGGCTGACCAGGGGCAGGAAGGGGGGGAGGGTGGGTCCCTTGGGAGAGCTTTGACCTTCTCGCCTTCAGAATGTTGCCCTGGCCTACTTAGGTCTTGGTCCAGGACGGGCTCCCTGCCATGTGCAGAATGCACTCACGTAAATCATCCAGGCTGCATAGCGCTCCTTGAGGTTGAAGAGCACGGCAGGCTCGTGCAGGAAGGTCAGCATGGCCATGTCCTCGATCTTGTCGAACTTGGGTGGGTTCTGCTGCAACACCTGGTCCTCCTTCACGGTCACCGTCTAGGGAGTAGGCAGTAGGACAGGATGAGTATGCCTTCTAGTCTGTGGTCACCAGCCTCACCCACTTACCTCCTCCCAGAACACAGGCCATTACCTGGCCTCGCTCCCCCAACTCTTCTCTGACCAGTACCCAGGTCCTACTTCAGAGCTTCCTAGGAAATTTGCCCACCCACTAGCTCTCCCACTCTAAGGACAGTCCTAGAGTCCCTGCATCTTGCTAATACCCTAGACCCTGAGTCCCTGAGTATTGCTTTTCAGTTCCTGCTTCAAGTGCCTAGGGGCAAACTTGGAGGGCTACCAGCTCTGCTATATGTGCACATAACCTTACCATGACTCCTGGGGGCAGTGCTTGAGGCAAGCCTTCACTTCTACTGGAAAAATGTCTCACACATCTACCCTGTCTCCCCAAAGGCCACCATCGCTGGTTTGATTGGCGCCGGTCAGTTTGCCATGCCCTGCCAGCATTAGATCCTGTGGGCAGGTATTCCAGCATTTGTTACAGTGGAAGACTCTGTGGCTTCGATGAAATGATCTCCCGGCACAGTGGCTAGTTTGTGGCAGAGCTGGGGTCAGAGTTAAAACCCCCGGTGGGCTGTGGCCATGATTCCACACCTCCATGGGGTGCAACATTCAGTAAGGGTGTCTGTGAGGCATATGACTCTGAGCTGCTGCTGGTGACCAGTGCCAATTCTCACAGGTGGTATGAGAGACCAGGGACTGGGGGCTTCCGAGAGCAAGTCACCAGCCCCGAGACTGAGCATTCCGCTTAAGAGTTCCTGCTCTTTGTGTTCATCTGGGTCTAGGAGTTTGCTCTTGGTTTGGGTGAGGAGAATTAGGGCGAGCTTGTTCGTGGAGGAACTGAGGCACAGAGAAGCTGGATACAAATCTGAGAAGGGAACTTCATGGGATGTTGTGACTACGCCCTCTATCAACAAGATCCTCTGAGGAGGAAACCAGCCGAGGTTTCCAGCATCCTCTCTGGCAAGGGGCGTGCAATGCTGGGATGGTGCCCTGTCACACCTGCGTAGGTCCACCTGAGAAGGTCCGAGTTCTCACTCAGATACAGGGCTCCTCAAGGGAGCATGTCCTGCCACCCTGCTGGCTTTGGCTCTTCTCCAGGACCCTTCGGCTCCCACTGCAAGTGGCTCCAGCCCGCACCTCCCCAGAAACCTTTCTTCTCCTTCTCCTGGCCCTGTGCTTCACACACCTTGCCGTTCTCGGTCTCCGCAGTGACCTTGCCACCCTCTCGGGATGTAACCTTGGCCTTGACATACTCCTCCTTGTCATCAGGCACGAAGCACTCAACACGGATGTCGAAGGGCCGTGTCTGGGCCTCCAGACGCTCCTTCTCTGACTTGCGGAGGTACTGGGCCGCCTCCCCAAATTCGGCCATCTGGGCGTCGTCACTCATCTTGTTGCTCCTCTGTGGCTGAGATAGGAGTGCCCAGGCCTTAGGAGGTGGCACTGCTCTCTGTACCCCACTCCCTCCCCCACCTTCTCACCACCTGGGTCCTATCGCTCTTCTGGGACCCACCTTGAGAAGCCCTCAGTCCAGTCCTCCTTACTCAAGTTCTGTTCCCTTGCTCTCTAAGGTGTCACTGAAGAGGAATCTCTGTGAGGGGTCTGCAGGGGGTGGAACTGGCTGCAGTCTGCTAAGGAGGGGTGCTGAGCTGCTCCAAGGATGGACAGTGAGCCCCTATTCTAACAACATGGTTTCCAGGAGAAAATTGAGTGGCTCTCACCTGGTTACCACTTCGCAAAGAATTCTGGAGTCTGGACCATGGGTGGAGCCACAGAGGTGCAGGCAGGCAGAGAGAAGAGGCAAAGGATGAGGAACCATGGCAGCGACCCGCCGGGGAGAAGTGAGCAGTCAGATGTGGAATCAGAGTGGGGAACAGAGAGAAGCAAGGAGATTAGAACACACAACCAAGGAGGAAGAGCAAGGGGGAGAGACAAAGAAGTATGATGAGTATTGACAAAGTTGAAGAAGCAAAATAAAACCAGACAAAGAGAGGAAAGCCATTAGAGGAGGGAGAATGATGGAGACAGTGTGGGGAGGACACAGAAAGCAGGAGATGACAGTTGCAGGAAAGAAAGGCAGATGGGAGAAGAAAAGAGATTTCTGATTTTCCCATTGAAACCTCCTCTCTGTCATTGGGAACTTCCCAGGGCTGGAGAAAGGCAGTTCTAGCAGCGCCCTGGGGCCTCCAATCGACCTGTACCCCACTCTCCTGTGAAGGCAGAGTCGCTCAAGGTAGGAGTTCTAGGATGGGCCACAGAGCCCCCACCCGACCCCCCCTTACCTGGTTCAAAGGAGCATCTGTCTGTCCTTGCAGCCTGCTCCTTTTATATACTGCTGCCCCCACCCCCTGCCTAAATTTGGAGTCCTTCCGGAGGGACCCTCCCTCCCACCTCTCTCCTCTTCTAGCTCCTCCTCCCTTGATCCCTTGGCTCTGGAGGTGAGAGGAGGACAACTGGGCTTCCAGATTTGCCCATGAAAGGTCTGTTGCCCTAGCCCCTCTGGCTCCAGGGCCTTTTTTTAGTCCTTGTGCACATTCCTCCCCTCCAAAGGGCTGATGGGCAGATAGGGGGAAGACAGCACCTTCTCACACCACCTCCCCCTCCCTTACTTTGGTTATTTTTAACCTGAAGGGTGAGTTGAGCACACTGGGTGAGGGTCACCTTCTCCTGCAGGCCAGATGCTTGTCCCCTGCCCTCCAACCACAGGCTCCCCCGATCTTTTTCACCCTCTCCTTTTCACTCCGGCTCATCCTCACACAACCCCAGGCTGGGAGCATCTCCCACTCTCCCACCTGGAGTCCTACAGTGCTAGGGACTAGGAGCTGAAGCCAGGATGCCCAGGGAAAGGGTCTGCTGATCAGCTCCATGATGTCTGTGCTGCTATCTCTCAGCACAAAGGTTGTGTCTTGTTACCTTCTGTTCCTCGAGTTTTCATGCAGGTGTCCTCCTGGGGACTTGAGGATGTGCTGCCTTGGGGACACATCTAGAGCCCCCAGGCCCTCCCCTCATGCTCCTGATACATTGCCTACCATCCAACCTCTCAAACAGCGGGAAGGGGGTTCCCTCATGCCACCACAGCAAATCTGTACTCAGACCAACAGTCCAGGACCCTTATGTACAAACTTGACCACCACACGTTCACACTCATGCTTAGATACACACATGCAGAATTTTCACACTTATAAACTTAATCTTGCAAATTATCCTACTTGCTGTTATGCACACTGATACACACATTTGCACACATACACTCCCCCCCACACACCCTTTGCTCCTGGTGGGGGCATTGAGGAAGCGTTAATCTCTGGGGCCTGAGGGAAGAGGGGCGGGGGTGGGGGCTGCTCCCTTCCATCTCTGTGGACTGCCAGAGAGTGCAGGTGCCGCTGAGGCTGGCTGGGGCCTGGCAGGCCTGGAGATTTACAGCAGCTGGGCCTTTTGCTCTTTGTTGCCTGGGGTGGGGGCGCGGGTGGAGCTCTGTAGTCTGCCACCCCTTCCCAGGTAGGACTCTGGTGCCCCTTCCAACCCAATGGGACTCATATTCACATGCCCTTTTTCACAGTGTCCCCAAGTGCCCCAGGCCTTCAAGGTCTCCCTCCCCAGCCTCCACTGATGCCACCTCTCAAACGCAGTAGGTGTCAGGTCTTCAGCAGCCGTGACTGCTATGACTAAGTGGACATTGTGTTCAGGAAACAAAGCCAGACTCCCCTGCCCTGGCTTTCCCCTACACCCTCACACCCAAGAATACTCTCCCAGCTCCCCCCTCTCCCCCCTCCACCCCATCTACTCTCACCTCTCAATATAGCTCTAGAGTGTGGAGGTGGGTAGGACAGACAGGGGTCAGCTTCTCTGGGTAGGAGAGCCTTCCATTAAATATGTGGCTTCTCTGTCAAGGTCCCCAACTCCCTAGGACCCTCCACCGCCCCATTATCAGACTCAGGAATATACATGTCTCCAGACGACTTGTATCCTATATCCAATGTCCTGTGAGTCAAGCCCACATTCCCATCTCCTGCAGGTGCATATGTCAAATTGTTACCCCAGGGAATACAGGCCACCTGTCCCCAGCTCTAGGTCATTTGAGGCCCCATTGTGCAAGCTGGGGGGTTAGTCCTGGCTCAGTGCCTCATGCCTGGTTCCCATTGCCCTGGGGACATGATAAGGGGCTGAGAACACCAGGTCAGGCTAGGTCAGGTCTAGGTGACAAAGACTAGGCTTTGTCCTTAGGGAACCCTGTGTTCTGAGCAGGCCAGATTCGATGTAGGTGAAGAGGCGGGTGAGGGGTGGCAGGCATTTCCTGCTGTGTCCTATGGAAGGAGGAGGAGGGAAGGGGCTAACTTGGTTCCAGGGCTCTGCCCCCTCTGTGGTCTGGTTTGCCCTCCTCTTCCTTTCCTAGGCCCCTTCCACTCCCCTGGTTCTCACACCCACACATGCTCTCCATCCTCCCCCCAGCTCCTCCCAAAGCAGCTCCTCATTCTGCTGGAAGTCCTAGAGTGTGAGAGCACGGGATGGAGGCTCCTGCCACAGGTGAGGGGATGAAGAGGTAAGGCCAGCGTCCTTGGCACCAAGTCACCTCTCTTTGCCTGGTTCCCTGTATCTCTGTCTGTCTTTGAGTCCAACAATCCCTTCCCTCTGCCTGGTTCCCTTTCTCAAAGTCAGACTTGGCCTGTGCCATGTTTCTGTCCATCTCGGGGTCTGATATGCCTGTATTTTCATGAGTCTCTGCCTTCTTCGAGACTGATCTCTGCTTGCCCTCTGCCCATCTCATCTCTGCTTCTACATCTTGTCCAGGGTCTTTGTTGACCTCCTTCTAATCTCACTGTTCTCGGCTTTCCTGATTTTCCTTGCATCTGAAGGTGACCCAGGATTCTTTTCTTGGTCCAGGATCACCCCCATCAGCTCTTCTGGCTCCTCTATCCAAGATTCGCCCTCCCTTCTCCTCTTCCATCCCCTCTTAGCATCCTCCTCTCCTGTGGCTCAGCTACCAGTCCTCTCTCACACCCGTTATTGCCTGCCATTCTCTCAGCATCCAGATCCTGCTGTCTTCTGCTTTAGGAACTTAGGTTCTTTGGGTGTCCCCTGCATCTCTGCTTTCAAGTGTGTCCCTCTCTTTTCCCTACTGATTTCCTCACTGCTGTCCAAGTCCTTCCTAGGAAAAGGAGTGGTCCTAGGGCAGGAGAATGGACAAAGGCATGAGGAGAAAGGTGGGAGGGGCTGTGGACCTTTTCTCCTCACTTCCAGTATCTTTTCTTTTTGTTGGTTTCCCTGGTCCTCCTGTGCCCCAGTTTCTTGAACTCTCTCCCTCTCTCTCTCCTCAGGTCTTTCCTTTTTCCTTTCCTTCTCCCTTTCTCCCCTGTCTCTTCCCCTCCTGTAATCTAACACTAGCATCCCTCAGTCCTAGGGTGGTACCTTGCCCTCACTCTGACTGTTGCATTCAAAGCTCAGGTCAGAGCAGGAGCGTGGAACAGGAGCTCGGCTAGGAGTGGCTGTGTGTGGTAGGCTTGGGGATATTCAGTTCAGGGGTGAACCAAGGCTTCAGGAGTCTCAACAGGAGGCCAACGGTCCCATTGCCTCTTGAGCCCCTGCCCTCTATGGTCCACAGTCCCAGGCCTTGCTAAGCAGCCCAGGTGTGGCAGTGACTCCAGGGGCCTGGGCTGGTTTTGCTGGAGTGGGGCTTGCTTTTTCCTCCCAGCCCTTCAGCGACCCGTCCCTTCCTCCTTTCCCTCCCAGAGTCTGGCTCACACATGTCTCTTCCCAGTCCCTCATCTGCCTGCTTCCTCTAGAGATGGCCTGTTGTAAATGGACCAAAGATCCCCCACCTTCGAGCAAACCCAGATGAGAGGGTCTTGTGAAAGGAAGTTATAGTGGGAAGAAACGAGGGAGAAGAAAGTAGCCCCCTGGACAGAGGGGCTAGGATGGAAGGTGGGCTGAGGGTACAGTTCTCCTGGTGAGGTAGGGAGAGGGTCCTGGCCTCTGGGGGTGGTTGGAGACAGTGGTGGCTGCGTCTGGAAGGGTTGTGGGCTACAGCTGCAAGTCCTTGTGCCGTCCATCTCAGAGACCTGCTTTGACTGGGCTTGGGGGTCATTACCCTACCTGTCCAAGTGGGTCACACCTCAGAGGGTATCCACTAACCCTCCTCCTCCCAGCCCAGCCTTGGTGTTGTTGTTGATGGTGGTGGGGTAGCATTGATCAGAGCTGGGATGTATGTCCACAGCAGAGTGGCTCGCATGCTCTAGGCGAGTCTTAAGAGTTTCCCTAAATCTCTTTAACCTTGAGTGTCTGTGAGCCAGGGAGAGGCCTGGGAGGAGTGGTGTCAGCTTCCAAGGAGGAGGCGAAGGGGAGCACAGGCATCGTTGCACTGGGGATGCTCAGAGCTTCACAGGCTCCCCGGGGGGGGGGGGTCTCCTTCATTCGGCCTGTGAAGGCGCCCTTCCTCCCCTCACTCCTGCGTCCACCCCGGTATGTGTGTCCCTGTGGCTGGCGGTGAAGAAGAGTCCAGAGGTAGGATTTCACATCGAGGAAAATTGCTTTATTCTGCTTCCTCCAAAAAGGCTGTTTTATAGGCTCTAGGACTGGGACTCTGTTGGCACCCTCAGGACTGAGCAGATCAAAAAGCTGTGACGAAACTACTCTTCATTCAAGCCCTTTGAAAGGAAATAAAATCCAACTTAGCTCTGGAAAGGTGGTGTTGGGTAGGGATTGGCACAGAAAACAAAGGGGAGACGGGGAACTCAGTGGGGTGGAGGGCAGCTGTGTGGCCTGACAGGGGCCCCCTGATGGTGGGAGATGTGCCCTAGGGATCAGTGTGGAGGGCACGTTCTGGGTGGTAGAGCTCTGGGGTCCGCCAGAGGGAGCTGTGTGGGTGAGGACAAGGGGTGCTTTGGCCTGTCCACTTGAAGCTTGCATTGCAAGGTTGTAGGTCAAAATGAGGTGAAAGAGAAGTGGAGCCTAGCAGCTGGGAGAAACTGGAGCATACTGGTTATACATACAAAGTAGGGTTTCTAGGGCTGTTGACCACCCTAAGGCTGGGATTTGCAAAATGATTGAAAGAGAAAGCTGGAAGAATCTTAGAAATCACAGCAGCCTGCATCACCTTGCCCTCTAGGGCCTTGGAGTTCAGTTGTGGTGGATGAATAAAGAGAAGGCATCCTTGTGTTGGGGGCTGAGTCTGAGCACTGATGGGGGTGCACCTCTGTGGGGACCACTAACATCACCTGGGGGTAGGGAACCCACCTTGGTGCCAATGTCACGGCTCTTGGCCCGCAGCTTGTTGACCTGGGACTCAGCGATGTCCGCCCGCTCCTCCGCCTCATCCAGCTCGTGCTGCACTTTGCGGAACTTGGACAGGTTGGTGTTGGCCTGCTCCTCCTGTGGGGGTTCAGGGGGGAGAATAAGATAAGAGGGGGCCTGGGGTTCTCAGCCTCCCGGCCTGAGCACTGGCTCCTGTGTCCTTCCTCCCGGCTCAGTCCCCAGCAAGGTCACTCACCGCCTCCTCGGCCTGGCGCTTGTAGGCCTTGACCTTCAGCTGCAGCTTGTCTACCAGGTCCTGCAGCCTCAGCAGGTTCTTCCTGTCCTCTTCCGTCTGGAGGTCAGGGGTGGTCAGGAGTGAGGACGGCGCAGTCATAGGAGGCATGCCCCGTTCCCTCATTGGACATTTTTACTCTACTTTCCGATCCTCACCAAACACTTATGTTATCCTTATAACTTTCCATCTGGCCCCAACAAGTATAAATATTTTTGCTGGTGTGTTTCAGGAAAGGGTCTAGGGAGCTGATAGGACTCTGGAAAGTGTGAGGAAAATTGTGCGTGTGTGCTGTTTTGAGGAGCAGGCCCTTGGAGGTTCTGGGACCCCTCAGAGGACAAACTTCACAGTTCTAGAACCCAGCAGGCGCTGGCAGGGACTCTGGGACTGCAGGTGCGATGGGATCTCCTGGGCTGCAAGGAAATGACATAGACTTGATTGAGATTAAGGACAAATGTGCATAGAGGGATGGTGACTTTCTGGATTGGACAGAAACAAAATCTAAGTGGGAATCTATTCTAGAAAACACCATGGAAAGCTAAAGTCTATATCTCCTTGTGTAACTGAAAAGTTTTGTGATTTGTTTCAATGGCTTTGGCATGTTTTTGATGTATTTTGGTGGTGGTGGTGTCAGGCCAAAGCTTGGCCACATACTTGTTTTCTGGTAGCACTGAGCTTTGTCTGGAGTTCTGTGTGGGTCTCCAGCAGACAGACTGAGGGTGAATGCTGAGGTAAAGCTCTCAGCCAGGAGTCCCAGGGACTGACCTCAGTGCCAGGGGACACTGAGGGTAGGACAGGGCCAGCGATGTGAAAATGGATTTCCAGGGGTTACATTTCCACCCTTTGCCCTGGAAGAGGCTCACAGAGACCACTTCATCCTCTTGGATGGTTGTCACCCTGGCTTCAGGCCCTAATGCAGAGGACCCTGCCCCAGAGCAGCCACCAGCCCCACCTGGTAGGTGAGCTCCTTGATGCGCCGCTCACTCTTCCTCATGCCCTTGATCGACTCTGCGTTGCGCTTCTGCTCAGCCTCCAGCTCATTCTCTAGCTCCCGCACCCGGGCCTCCAGCTTCTGTAGCTGCTTCTTGCCGCCCTTGAGGGCGATCTGCTCAGCCTCATCCAGCCGGTGCTGCAGGTCCTTAATGGTCTGCTCCATGTTCTTCTTCATGCGCTCCAGGTGGGCGCTGGTGTCCTGCTCCTTCTTCAGCTCCTCTGCCATCATGGCGGCCTGTGGGCAGAAGTGAGACGTGGTGTGGCCGAGTCCTCTCACACTCACGGCCCAGTAAGGAGATGCTGGTCGGGCGCAGGCGGGCGGGGTGGTGGCACTTACATCTGTGATGGCTTTCTTGGCCTTCTCCTCAGCGTTCCTGCACTCCTGCACCGCCTCCTCCACTTCAGTCTGAAGCTGTGACAGGTCTGCCTCCATCTTCTTCTTCTGGTTGAGGAGGCTGGTGTTCTGAGGGTAGGGGTGCGTAGAGCATGAAAAGCACTGAGCATCCATGACTGGCTTCCAAACCTCACCTGCTGGGTACTGCAGCTTGTGCTTGCCTCCAGGAACGCCCAGGAGAACCGCTCACCTGGGAGTGCAGCAGCTGCACCCGCTCACTGGTCTCGATCAGCTCCTGCTCAGCCAGCTTCCGAGACCTCTCTGTCTGCTCCACCACGGACCGCAGCTCCTCCAGCTCAGCCTGCAGCAGGTTGTTGCGCCGCTCCACAATGGCGATGTTCTCCTTCAGGTCATCGTTGGCCCGGATTGAGTCATCCAGCTGGATCTGAGTGTCCTGTGAATCAGGAGATTGGGCATGAGAGAGGCAGCTGGTCTCTGGGCCCAGCAGAAAGTTGTTACACTGAACTGGATGCTGATGGGGAGCTCGCTGTGGGTTGTCTCTGCAATGGCCCTGGGACAGGAGGGATCTGGAGCTGTGATGGGACACCAACACCCAACTTGGCCATGTGGAGACCATGTCCTCTCTGGGGAGCTGACTTCCTGCTTCCAAGAGTCACCGTGTACCTTCAGCAAGCTCTGGAGGTTCTTGAGTTGCTTCTGGGCCTCAGCAGCCATGCGGTTGGCATGGCTGAGCTGGATCTCCATCTCATTGAGGTCACCCTCCATCTTCTTCTTCACACGCAGGGCCTCATTGCGGCTGCGTGTCTCTGCATCCAGGGAGGTCTGCAGCGAGTCCACCACCCGCAGGTGGTTGCGCTTGGCCTGCTCCATCTCCTCATCCTTCTCAGCCAGCTTCCGCTCCATCTCTGCCTTGATCTGGTTGAACTCCAGCTGGGCGCGAAGGATCTTGCCCTCCTCATGCTCCAGGGAGGCCTGGGAGAGGGGTGGGGAGAGAGGGTTGAGGCAGAGAGTTAGGGCACATGACGAGGGCAGGGGTCTGTCCATGAGTTATGGATACAAAGGGAATTCAAGAGTGGTGTAAATGGTTCAGTCAAAGAAACATCAAGAGGAAGAAGAAAAGAGAATTCAAAAGAAAAAAATAGGCCTAATAGAGAAGGTGATTCAGGCCTCAGAGAAGAGCTAGCAGTAAAGACAAAGAGGAAAATGAAGAGAAAGGTGTTACCAAGGAAACAAATGCAATCAGGCACAGATTGTGAAAATCCCAAAGAGGGAGGCAGAGGTGGAAAGGAGAGGAGAGTGAAACAGGAAATCTTTTCTAAGATGTGATAGGTAAAATGTTTGTGCAGAATAAACTGAGTGACCCGTTCATTCATTCCACAATATTTGTTGATTGCCTAGTATGTGCCAGGCACTGTTCTAGGCTCTGAGGATGCAACAGTGAACAAACCAGACAAAAGGGAGACAACAACAAGGATTATAGCCTAGAGCTCTACCTCCCCCCCCCACACACACACACATACCTCTGCCTCCTCCAGGGCTGACTGCAACTCCAGCTTCTCCCCCTCCAGCTGCTTGCGGATCTTCTCCAGCTCATGGATGCTCTTTCCACTGGAACCCAGCTGCTCAGTCAGATCAGAGATCTCCTCTGTGGGAGGGGCCGAACGACTCAGTTAGAGGCTGCCCTGGTCCATTGGGGAGGGCATGCCTCTTAGAGGCCCTGTGTGCTCCGGAAGGGGCCATTCTTCCTACCCCTCCCCAGCCTTGGGCCACAGCACACCTTGAAGGTTCTTGTTTTCCCTCTTGAAGGTCTCCAGGTGCTCCAAGGACTCCTCATAGGCATTCTTGAGCTTGAAGAGCTCGGTGCTGAGGGAACGAGCCTCCTTCTGCGAGGACTCCAGCTCCGACTGGGACTCCTCATACTTCTGCTTCCATTCGGCCAGGATCTGCAGGGACAGGGTTGGGGCTCAG
>PVKU01015253.1:0-18983 GCA_004027475.1 Anoura caudifer | reverse complement strand
GTGATGATGAACTCCTTTAACTTGACCTTATCTGAGGAGCACTTTATCTGCCCTCTCATTCTAAATGATAACTTTGCTGGATAGAGTAATCTTGGATATAGGTCCTTGCCTTTCATGACTTGGAACACTTCTTTCCAGCCCCTTTTTGCCTACAAGATTTCTTTTGAGAAATCAGCTGGGTAATGTAATTATGATGTGCCTTCATGTGTTCCTCCTTGGGTCCAACTTCTTTGGGACTCTCTGAGCTTCCTGGACTTCCTGGAAGTCTATTTCCTTTGCCAGATTGGGAAACTTCTCCTTCATTATTTGTTCAAATAAGTTTTCAATTTCTTGCCCTTCCTTTTGTCCTTCTGCCACCCTTATCATTAGGATGTGGGAGCATTTAAAGTTGTCCTGGAAGTTCCTAAGCCTCTCCTCATTTTTTTGAGTTCTTGTTTCTTCATTCTGTTCTGGTTGAATGTTTATTTCTTCCTTCTACTCCAAATCATTGATCTGAGTCTCGGTTTCCTTCCCTTCACTGTTGATTCCCTGTATGTTTTTCTTTATTTCACTTTGCATAGCCTTCACTTTTTCCTCTATTTTGTGACTATATTCAACCAGAAAGGCTATTTTTATATTCCTATTTAATCTTTGTTTTGTGACATCAGTAAGAGGAATGTTTATTATGATAGCTGGCATTTCTCTAAGATAGATAGATTAAAATCTAAGCTGCTAAACTAGGTAGAAACTGATACAATTTTCTGTAGAAAAATATAAGACTTCTATTTCTAAATACCTGAGAATGGGTAGAGAATAAGGGTATAACTTTGTATGTCATACAACTGAAGAAAACATTATTTTAACAAAGTAAAGCAATATAATTTGCTATGATAACTGACCTGTGTAAAAGATGCATTTTATGATGGTTTCAGTGATTAATTTACAGACAATTCTCTTCATTAGTTTTAAGTGTAAAGCTTAAATAACTCCATGTAATAATCAAAACATTTTCAATATTATAATATTTATCTTATCATGTACTATTTTTCAACAATACAATTTCTCTCTGCATTAAATTGAAAACTGTCAGAAGAAGGAGAAAGAGGATGAGGAAGAAGAGGAAGAGGAGAAAGAAAGAAGAGGAAGAAGAAGAAGACAGGAGAAAGAGCTATCAGATATGACCTTCTAGTTCAACACCATCAAATTAGGAGGAGGAATTTCAGCAGCAGAGCCAATTATAACCTCACTCCATTGATCTACCATCTACCTACTGCATGTTACAAAGTGGTGCATGAGTGCGAAAGGAAACACAGAGTCCCTCTGAGTATCACAAACACTTATTATCAAATGTAGATAATGGTAAGCAGACTCTGATTGATGTTGTAAGTTTGGGAAGACTTTGATCATATGTTTTTTTAACAGTTTATTCTTAGGAGCTGGGTTTGAGATGTCATGACACTGGCATGAACCACAAGGTCAATAAAACCTTTGGAGATTCTGCAAGCCTGGTACCTCTGTGTTCTTGACATTCTCCTGTAACAGTTGAGACAGGCTATTGAGATTGAGGTGGAGGTTAACTGAACAGCTTGAGGAAAATTACAAATGTGTATAAAATCTGCTGAGGGGATTTTAGAGAAGCAGAGGGCCCAGAACAAATAAAAAGATTGTCAAGCTCTGTGGTAAGTTCATCTAAATTTAATGGTCATGGATTTACTGTGGCTATTGCATGCCAGACCCTTTAAGTGTGTTTTCACCTTTAAGTTTCATGACATAGATATATGTAAATATAATTTTCTTGATTATACAGAATTTAAGTCACTAATATAAGCTTCTGCAGCTAGTTAGTTGGGATTTTGTGGCCACACAGAAAAGAGAATTACTCTGGGTAACATAAGATAAAGAAATTTCATGAGACTTCCGGCCAAGATGGAGGTGTAGCTGGACATGCTGTGCCTCCTCTCACAACCAAGATTAAGAACAACAAAAATATAGAACCAAAAAAAAAGAAAACCCAACCAGGACAGAGGGAAAATTGAATTGTGTGGGAGACCGACAACAGGATTCACCCAGACCGGTAAGAGGGGCAGAGTCAGGGACTGACAGAGTCAGATCGTGGTGGGATAAGCCAGTGGTGCTCCCGGGTGAGCAGTCACTACAGGCGCACAGATGGCAGTGTTGCCGAATGTAAGGAGGCCAAGTGGGGCGCACAAGGCTGTGGACCATGGACACACATTCATGCACAGATAAACCAGGTGAAAATGGGCAGCAAGACAGACTGCACAACACAGGGCCCCAGTGCCAGGAAGTGAAGCCTAAAAGCATGCGTTGAAAATACTTGGAGGGGCTGAGGTACCGGGAAGGAGTCCAGCCTCACAGGAGAGTTCACTGGGGAGACCCACGGGGTCCTGGAGTGTGCACAGGCCCACCCACACAGATCAGCACCAGAAGGGCCCAATTTGATAGGGGAAAGAGGCTTAAGGGACTGGAATCCCCAAAAGAGCATGGAGCAAGCCCCATTGTTCCCTCTCAGACCCCGCCCCCACATCCAGCATCACAACCCAGCAACTGGGCTGCCCCGCCCTGGTGAATGCTTAAGGCTCTGCCCCTCATTATGTAACAGCCGCGACCAGACAAAAACAAAAAAAACAAAACCAAGGATGGCTCAAAAGGGAGAACAGACTGGGGCCCCAGAGCTAATTCATCTGAGCGACAAGGAGGTGGTCAACCTATCAGATGCAGAGCTCATAATGCTGGCAGTCAACCTATCAGAAGCACAGTTCAAAGCTCTGGTGATTAGGAAGCTCACAGAATTGGTTGCTTTTGCTCACAAATTAGAGGAACAAATGGAGGCTACAATAAGTGAAATGAAGAAAAATGCACCAATAGCCAACAGAGATGGGAGGAAAACTGGGACTCAAATCAATGGAGTGGACCAGAATGAAGAAAGAAACAGCCAAACAGAAAAGAAGGAAGAAACAAGAATTCAAAAAAATGAGGAGAGGCTTAGGAACATCCAGGACATCGTTAAACATTCTAACATCTGAATTATAGGGGTACCAGAAGGGGAAGAGGAAGAGCAACAAGTGGAAAACTTATTTGAACAAATAATAAAGGAAACCTTCCCCAATCTGGCAAAGGAAGTAGACTTCCAGGAAGTCCAGGAAGCTCAGAGAGTCCCAAAGAAGGTGGACCCAAGGAGGAACACAGCAAGGCACATCATAATTATATTACCCCAGATTAAAATGAAGGAGAGAATTCTAGAAGCAGCAAGGGATATGGGGACAGTCACCTACAAAGGAGTTCCCATCAGACCATCAGCTGATTTCTCAAAAGAAACCTTACAGGCAAGAAGGGGTTGGAAAGAAGTATTCCAAGTCATGAAATGCAAGGACCTACATCCAAGATTGCTCTATCCAGTGAGCTGTCATTTAGAATGGAAGGGAAGGTATAATTCTTCTCAGATAAGGTCAAGTTCAAGGAGTTCATCATCACCAAACCCTTATTATACAAAATGTTAAAGGGACTTACCTAAGAAAAAGAAGGTAAAAAATAGGACAGTAAAAAGACAGCAAACTCACAGATATTAACAACCACACCTAAGACAAAAGCAAACTAAGCAAACCACTACAGCAGGAGCAGAAACACAGAAATGGAGAGCACATGGAGGGTTAGCAACAGGGGAGTGGGAGGAGGAGAGAGAGGGAAAAGGCACACAGAACAAGTAGCACAGACAATGGGTAGAAAATAGACAGTGGGAGGGCAAGAACAGTGTGGGAAAAGTAGAAGCTAAAGAACTTATGACACATGGACATGAACTAAAGTTGGGAATATGGGTGGGAGGGGGTGCACAGGGTGGAGGGGAATGATGGGGGAGAAATGGGACAGCTGTAATAGCATATTCAATAAAATATAATTAAAAAACAAATAACAACAAAAAAACCTCCCAACACACAGAAGCCCTGGACCAGATGGTTTCACAGGAGAATGCTACAAAGAATTTAAGGAAGAGCTAACCCCTATCCTTCACAGATTATTCCAAAAAATCCAAAATGATGGAAGTCGCAAACTCTTTATGAAGCCCGCTTCATCCCATTCCCAAAACCACATAAAGACACAACAAAGAAAGAAAACTTCAGGCCAATATCGCTGATGAACATAGACGCTAAAATCCTCAACAGAATATTGGCAAACTGCATCCAACAATACATTAAAAAGACCATACACCATGACCAAGTGGGATTCATCCCTGGGATGCAAGGATGGTTTATTATTCACAAATCAGTAAATGTAATACATCACATAAACAAAAGCAAAGACAAAAATCACATGATCATATCAATAGATGAGGAAAAAGCATTTGATAAGATACAACACCCATTTATGATAAAAACATTCAGCAAAGTGGGAATAGAGGGAGCATTCCTCAACATAATAAAGGCCATATATGAGAGGCCTGCAGCCAACATCGTACTCAACAGGCAAAAACTAAAACCTTTTCCACTAAGATCAGGAACAAGACAAGGTTGTCCACTTTCACCACTTCTATTCAATACAGTATTGGAAGTCTTAGCCAGAGAGATTAGACAAGAAAAGGAAATAAAAGGCATCCAAATCAGAAAGGAGGAAACAAAACTATCATTGTTTGCAGATGACATGATAGTGTACATAGAAAATCCTATAGACTCGGCCAAAAAGCTGCTTGACCTAATAAATAAATTTGGCCAAACAGCAGGATACAAAGTCAATATCCAGAAATCAAAGGCATTTTTGTATACAAACAATGAAAGAGCAGAAGCAGAAATTAAGAAAAAAAATCCCATTTGATATAGCAAAAAGAAAAATAAAATACCTAGGAATAAACCTAACCAAGGAGGTAAAAGACCTGTATGCAGAAAACTACACAACACTGAAGAAAGAAATCAAGGAAGACACAAACAAATGGAAACATATACCATGTTCATGGATTGGAAGAATCAACATCATCAAAATGTCCATACTACCCAAACCAATTTACAAATTCAATGCAATACCTATTAAAGTACCAATGGCATATTTCACAGACATAGAACAAACACTTCAAAAATTTATATGGAACCATAAATGACCCTGAATAGCTGCAGCAATTTTGAGAAAGAAGAGCAAAGTAGGAGGGATCACAATACCTGATACCAAACTGTATTACAAGGCCACTGTAATCAAAACAGCCTGGTACTGGCATAAAAACAGGCACGTGGACCAGTGGAATAGAACAGAGAGCCCAGAAATAAACCCAAGTCTCTATGGTCAATTAATATTAGACAAAGGGGGCAGCAACATAAAATGGATTAAAAATAGGCTCTTCAACAAGTGATGTTGGGAGAACTGGACAGGTACGTGCAAAAAAATGAAACTCAAGCACCAACTTACACCATACACAAAAATAAATTCAAGGTGGACAAAAGATTTAAATATAAGCCGTGACACCATTGAAGCCCTAGAGGAGAACACAGGCAGGGAAATCTCAGATATTTCATGCAGCAACATTTTTACTGATGTCTCCTAAAGCAATGGACATAAAGGAAAGAATAAACAAATGGGATCTCATCAAAATAAAAAGTTTCTGCATGGCTAAAGAAAACAGTATTAGAATAAAAAGAGAACCGACTGTATGGGACAACATATTTGCCAATGATACCTCAGACAAGGGTTTAATCTCCAAAATATATAAAGAACTTACATGACTCCACTCTAAGAAGACAAGCAACCCAATTAAAAAGTGGGCAAAGGACTTGAGCAGACACTTCTCCAAGGAGGACATACAGAGGATCCAGAGACACATGAAGAGATGCTCAATATCGCTAGCTATCAGAGAGATGCAAATTAAAACCACAATGAGATACTTCATACCAGTCAGAATGGCCATCATAAACAGAGCAATAAACAACAAGTGTTGGAGAGGTTATGGAGAA
Organism: Anoura caudifer; assembly: GCA_004027475.1. Taxonomy (NCBI): domain Eukaryota; kingdom Metazoa; phylum Chordata; class Mammalia; order Chiroptera; family Phyllostomidae; genus Anoura; species Anoura caudifer. The sequence goes on along the minus strand of PVKU01015253.1, from coordinate 13,056 downwards.
AAGCGGACCCTAGTGCACTGTTGGTGGGATTACAAACTGGTACAACAACTATGGAAAGCAGTATGGAATTTTCTTTTTTTTTTTTTTTAGATTTTATTTATTTTATCTTTAAAGGGGAAGGGAAGGAGAGAGGGAGAGAAATATCAATGTGTGGTTGCTTCTCGTGTGTCCCCTGCTGGGAACTGGCCTGCAACCCAGGCATGTGCCCTGACTGGGAATCGAACTGTGATCCTTTGGTTTGCAGGCCCGCACTCAAACCACTGAGCTACACCAGCCAGGGCTGGAAATTTCTAAGAAAACTAAAAACAGATGTATCTTTTGACCCAGCAATCCCACTGCTAGGATTATATCCTAAGAACCCTGAAACACCAGTCCAAAAGAACTTATGCACCCCAATGTTCATAGCAGCACAATTTATAATGGCCAAGTGTTGGAAGCAACCCAGGTGCCCATGAGTAAATGAATGGATCAAAAAACTATGGTACATTTACACAATGGAATTCTATGCAGCTGAAAGAAAGAAGGAGCTCCTACCCTTTGCAACAGCATGGACAGAACTGGAGAGCATCATGCTAAGTGAAACAAACCAGGAAGTGTAAAACAAATACAATATGATCTCACCTTTAACAGGAATCTAATCAACAAAACAAACAAACAAGCAAAATATAACCAAAGACACTGAATTGAGAACAGACTGACGGTCACCAGAGGGGAGAGGGGAGGGAAGATCAGGGGAAAAAGGGAAGGGTTTATAGGAACAACTATAAAGGACACATGGATAAAAACTAGGGGGGTGGAAATGGGAGGGAGGTGGGGAGGGCTGGGGCGGTGGGCTGGGATGGGAGTAAAAGACAGAAAAGTGCACAAGAACAACAATTAAAACAATTTTTTTAAAAAAAGAAATTTCATGGAAAGGATATGTGAACCTATCGAAACGAAGGGGAAGGTAATGAACCAATATGTAAAGGATGAAACCAAAGTATTTTCACAGGTCCCACTATTAGGAACAGATAGACTAATTAATTCTTTAGGACACTGTTATCTATGTGATTCGCTTAATGTCTTTGGATCACTCCACTCCTGAGTCCAAAGCCAGAGAGAGAAACTCTTTGTCCCTGCAAAGGCCACATGCTTACTTAGGGAAGCTGCCTCTAAAACTGGAGTACAGTGTTTGAGATGAAATTCAAGATGAAATTCACCAAAGGAGAATTGGCGTGTTGCTGCCAAAAGAAAAGGGATTGGATGACGGTGCACAAAAATGAGTGAGTGTCCACTGCAGATAAAATAGCAGACTTAAGATCCGAATCTGTATTTGTTAGATGTAAAACCTAATGATGTATCTTCTTTTCCAATTGCCTCCTAATTGAACTGGAGAAGGTAGATTGTCATTTGGGGTGGGGGTTGAGGGAATAGCACAAAAGAAACAGAAGAGTAAAAATGTAAGAGAACTGAGAATGCTGGAAATAGTGATGGATGATGGGGCCTCCGAACTAGGCAAGAGAGTGAGACTAGAAGGGGACTGGAAAACCAGAAGAACTGGAGGGACAAGGTGGTAAAACCTGAGGTGAGGACATTCCTGAGAATCTTCTGAGATAATGCCAGAAATTCTATGATCTAAACCAAGGGAGAGACATGTCCTGAGAGGCTGAGGTGTGTCATGAAGGGTCACTGAAGAACAAGTAAAGTTCCACCTGTGTTTTAGTTTCTGCTACAGTCAGAAGCATACTAATTATTTGGTTTATTGAAAATTTAAGCAGAAGAGAGACAGTTAATTGCCATAGCCATCTTTAAAACAAAAGCTACTCCAGAGATTTTTATGGGTGAAGTTGAACAAAGGAAAAATGAAAACTATATCAGTTATGGTATTCACAAATAATGTGGAAAATGTCTGAAGAATATTTTATGAACACATTTTTCTACCCAATCTCGTCCCCAAAAGAACTGTTTTATGACTCCGGGTAATTTGCTCAAAACAACAGTGGTAACACAAGCCCAGCAAAAGGTTTTTGGTGACTAAAGACAGTTTTACTACGAGAAGAAATTGAAAACATGTGTCTTTATTTGCATTGTATTAATAGCAAGGAAAATACAGCAAAGGAAATCTGTCATTTATGAGAAGAGCAGAGCATAGTTAAAATGAACCTTCCTGGAGAGGGTAGGGGTGGGAAAGAAATGTGTGTGCCTATAAAAGGGCAACATGAAGGATCCTTGCGGGATGGAAATATTCTGTATCTTGACTGTATTAATGCCAATATCCTGGTTGCAATATTGTAAAGTTTTACAAGATGCTACCACTGGGGAAAACTAGGTCAGAGCTGCATGGGATCTCTGTATTATTTCCTACAGCTTCATGTGAGTCTATAATTATCTCAAAATAAAAAAAGTTTCATTGAAAAGGAAAACAATACACATGCATTTACACACATACACACATCGAACTTCCTTAGTTATAAGGAAGAACAGTTACCTCCACCCCTTATACTTCCATATACACTAACTTTGGCCAGACCAGTGGTTCTTCAGCCTAGCTGTCCCCTGGGTGACCTCAAACACCCAGGATGGCTGAGAATCACTGAGCCTCTCCCCAACCCTCATTTTCTCCTCCCTGGGGGAAGAGAAGCAACTAGTTAGATACTTGGGGAGAATAAACAGCTCAGCCCTTCCTTTCACCCTTGCTAGATCTGTATCTTACAGAGTGCGTCTGCTCTCCCAGCATAGGCCTGTACTCTTCTACTGGGAAGCCTGTGTTGTTCAACTGTGTCAGGGACTAGGGACAAGTATGAGCATGCCCACTTGGCCACATATTCTGGTCAGCTTTATTAAGGTGGCATTTTGACCTCCATATCTGATTCTGAAGTCAGGAGGAAAAAAGGGACAATACTAATTAGCCCAGGCAAGAAAAGGGTTATCAGATGATCTGAATGAATTCTTATTACAGACTCAGGGACCCTAGAGAGATGATCTTACGTTTTGCCTTTTGGTCACTCTGCTGTCCAGAATGTAGCAAAGATAAATGTGGAATGTTAGTGAATGCGGTTATACCTGCGTTACAGAAACATTCATTATGAAATCTCTAGCTGATGAGTTCAGCCACACTGGGAGGCATGTGACTTTAAAGAAACTGTGCCACACGCATAGCATACGCACAGGTAGGGAATTGAAAGGATAGCTGGTTTATGTCATCTGCTCCAGGTTCAACGTCATCCCTTTCAGAATGAACCCTGAGCTGTGGAGGAGAATGGAAACCATGCTAACCTCTTGCCAGATGTCAGGACTCTGCTATTTGGCCATGTGCATTGCCTACTGGATTTTTCTGTTTGTTTGTTTTTAGGCATGATCCATATTTTATTTACATTTTAAGACTAGCTTTAATTTCAAAATCACATATTCGCACACCTATTTCCTTGCTGATTTCACTTAAAGTTAAATGCATGTTTGTCAAACAAAGACTGTAAACAAATACTTAGCATGTCTATTACATGTAACACACAGAAACAGCTTTTAACAAAAATTCACCAACCATCCCCATGACATTTTTTAGTATAGATACAGGTCTCAAAACTATTCTGAATGTGGTTTTGGTACTACTGATAGTCAGCACCCACATCACTTCAAAAATTAAAATAATTTGTGACAATATTCCTTGTACCTGCTACTTTACACGATTTAAACTGAAGCCTTTTCACTAAAATGGATAAAGCATGCCATTTCTTTTTCCTTCTTGAGATTTTTACTTGTTAGAAACATACTGCTTCCACAGCTATCTGACACCTCTCACCATACTTTCAAGTTGTAAACCTGAATTCTACTTTGAGTACACCAGGGTTATGTTTAAATGATAGTGTCTTTAGAAAACTGTGCTGCAATTTTCCTCCTGTTACCTGAGAACACAATGTGTATACATATATCAACTATATCTTACAAATGTCCACGTCATGTTTGCTAGCTGGAATTCTTTTACTTAACATGTGGGTGTTTTGCACTGTGATATTTAATCAAGACATTAACGTGAGTAGACGATTGCTGATATAAGACAAGTATGAGATCACTAAAATTAATAGTCGTATGTTTGTCATTCTGGTGGCTGTGAAAGCTTATATTTTCTTTGGACATCATTAAACAGCTTAGGTCTTGAAGTACAACTTCAATGCTGTATGAATTTTCCCATTTTGCTAACACTGTTGTGCTCCACGTATCCACCATTCCACTGGAATTATTTATTCCATTCATATTAATTTCAGTTACAAATCTAACTGATGGAGGAGCTTCTGGGTATGTAGGTCCACATTCTATTTTCAGGATATATATTCTGTTTACATAATTTGTCTGTGGAGATGGCCATCTTCTCCTGTACCCAAACACAACCATCTGCATGCTACTGTGTAACTTTTAAAGCTAAGTAAACTGGTGTGGGCAATAATATACCATTATTTGTGAGTCCTTTTATCAATTTTGAACCTAGGAATAACTGACATTGAGTAACAGCTGTAGTGAGTAGTCCTTTAAAATTCTAACATCTAGTACATATTCTTGAATAACTGGACAAAGTTCTTTGTTAAGTTCACTTAGTTGTTGCAGTCATTCTATAAGTTAATATATCTCTCACTCATTTCAGCCCTAATTTCAATTTTCCTTCTTTATTTGAGAGAAGCTAAAAACTTACCTTTTCAGATTTTCTTGTGGTTGGAGGTGTCCCAATGACTCAATTACAGCTAATGAAATATAAACTAAATTTCTCTAGTACTCCCTTTTCTGCTTCAGTCTTCTTGCTTGGAACATGTGTGATATCTAAGGCTTTACAGTCATTTCTTTTTTAAAAAATATATTTTATTGATTATGCTATTACAGTTGTCCCATTTCTCCCCCATCATTCCCTTCCCACCCACATCCCCCGCTTTAGTTCATGTTCATGTGTCATAAGTTCTTTAGCTTCTACATTTCCCACACCATTCTTGCCCTCCCCCGTCCATTTTCTACCTACCTTCTATGCTACTTATTCTCTGTACCTTTTCCCCCCTCTCTCCTCCTCCCACTCCCCTGTTGCTAGCCCTCCATGTGATCTCCATTTCTGTGTTTCTGTTCCTGTTCTACTTGTTTGCTTAGTTTGCTTTTGTTTTAGGTGTGGTTGTTAATACCTGTGAGTTTGCTGTCTTTTTACTGTTCATATTTTTTATCTTCTTTTTCTTAGGTAAGTCCCTTTAACATTTCATAGAATAAGGGCTTGGTGATGATGAACTCCTTGAACTTGACCTTATCTGAGAAGCACTTTATCTTCCCTTCCATTCTAAATGACAGTTTTGCTGGATAGAGCAATCTTGGATGTAGGTCCTTGACTTTCATGACTTGGAATATCTCTTTCCAGCCCCTTCTTGCCTGTAAGGTCTCTTTTGAGAAATCAGCTGACAGTCTGGTTGGAACTCCTTTGTAGGTGACTGTCCCCTTATGCCTTGCTGCTTCTACAATTCTCTCCTTCATTTTAATCTTTGCTAATATAATTATGATGTGCCTTGGTGTGTTCCTCCTTGGGTCCAACTTCTTTGGAACTCTCTGAGCTTCCTGGACTTCCTGGAAGTCTATTTCCTTTGCCAGATTGGGGAAGTTCTCCTTTATTATTTGTTCAGATAAGTTTTCCACTTGTTGCTCTTCTTCTTCCCCTTCTGGTACCCCTATAATTCAGATGTTGGGATGTTCAAAGATGTCCTGGATGTTCCTAAGCCTCTCCTCATTTTTTGGAATTCTTGTTTGTTCCTTCTTTTCAGTTTGGTTGTTTCTTTCTTCCTTCTGGTTCACTCCATTGATTTGAGTCCCAGTTTTCCTCCCATCTCTATTGGCTCTTTGTGCATTTTCCTTCATTTCACTTATTGTAGCCTACATTTATTCATCTAATTTGTGAGCAAAATCAACCAATTCTGTGAGCATCCTGATCACCAGGACTTTGAACTGTGCATCTGATAGATTGGCTATCTCTTGGTCTCTTAGATAAATTGGCTCTGGGGCTTTGATTTGTTCTCCAGTTTGAGCCATTTTGGTTTTTTTTTTGGTCTGGTCACAGCTGTTACGTAGTAAGGGGTGGAGCCTTAGATGTTCCCCAGGGCAGGGCAGCCCAGTCACTGGTTAGTGATGCTGTATGTGTGGGCGGGGTCTGAGAGGGAACAATGGTGCTTGCTCCACTCTCTCTTGGATTCCAGTTCCTTCTGCCACTTCCCCTTCGCCTGGATTATCTGCATGCAAATGTGGGACCACCTAGTCAGCCAACCACCTTGCTCAGCCTCACTGGGTCTGCACTGTTGCCACCCCATGCCTGCGGTCCGTTCGCTGCCGCCTGTTCACCTGATGTCTACTAGCCACCACTTGCACGCTTGGGGTCTGCCAGCCGCTGCTGCCTGTGCACCCAGGTCCGCCAATCCCTACTTTTTCCTGCCGTGACTCCACCCCTCTTACCGGTCTGGATGAATGATTGTTGGACTTCCACACAGTTCAATTTTCTATCAGTTCTGATTGTTTTCTTGTTTCTAAATCTTTGTTGTCTTTAATTTTCATTGTGCAAAGAGGCACAGTGTGTTCACCTACGCCTCCATCTTGGCCAGAGGTCTACAGTCATTTCTAAGTATGAGAAAGAGCAAGACAGAATGAGTCAGTTTCCTTGATGGCATTGTTGAGCTACCATACCAGTCTTGGATCTCCCATTGCCAGTCTTCCAGTGCATGGGAAAAGAAATCCCTTACTTCTTTTTAGAAAGTCAAATGCAATCCTAACTTATTTATTTATCGATTCCATTTCCAAGTGTGACGGGTAGAATAATGAGCCATAAAGATGCCCATGCCCTAATATTTGGAACCTGCGAAAATAGTAACTTCATACGGCAAAAGGTCCTTGGCAGCCAAGGACCTGGGTGGCAGGGGGAGGCAGTCTCCTGGATTATCCAAGTGGACCCAGTGTTACCATAAATGTCCTAATAAATGAAAGAGGGAGGCAGAAGGGAGGATCAGATAAGAGATGTGACAACAGAAGCAGGGTTAGAGAAATGCTGTGTTGCTGACTTTGAAGAAGAAAGAAGGGGGCCATGAGCCAAGGAGTGTGGGCAACATCTAGAAGATGGAAAAAGAAATGAAACAGACACTTCCTTGAGCCTCTAGGAGGAACACAGCCCTTCTGACACCTTGACTCTAGCCTGAGTCAGACTTCTAACCTATCGAACTGATAATAGATAATAAAATTGCACTGCTCAAGATACTATATTTATGGTAATCTGTTACAGCAGCAATATAAAAAGAACATACTGTATTACAGCTTTTTAATAAGAAATCATGATAACTCCAAGGAAATTACTTCCTCTCAGTGTAAGACATTTCTAGTTTTTTAATCAAAGATGGGTATCCTAAAATACCAATCCAAGAACCTATGCACCCCAATGTTCATAGCAGCACAATTTACAATAGCCAAGTGCTGGAAGCAACCTAAATGCTCATCAGTAAATGAATGGATCAAAAAACTATGGTACATTTACACAATGGAATTCTATGCAGCAGAGAGAAAGAAGGAGCTCCTACCCTTTGTGACAGCATGGATGGATCTGGAGAGCATTATGCTAAGTGAAATAAGTGAGGGACAAATACCATCTCACCTTTAACTGGAAAATAATCAACAAAAGAATAAAGCAAACCAAATATAACCAGAGACATTGAAATTAAGAACAATCTAACAATAGCCAAGGGGAAGGGGGAGGAGACAGTGGGGAGAAGGGTTTTCAGGAACTACTATAAAGGACACATGGACAAAACCAAGGGGAAGGGTGAAAGCAAGGGAGGGAGGTGGGTTTGGCTGGGGTGGGTGGGAGTGGTGGGGAGAAAATGCAGACAACTGTAATTGAACAACAATAAAGTAATTTTTAAAAAGATGGGTAAAAATTTTTAAGAATAATTTTTAAGAATAAAAAAATCCACCTAGCTGTGACTGGTGTAGTTCAGTGGTTTGGGTGTTGTCCTGAAAACTGAAAGGTTACCAGTTCAGTTTCCAGTCACAGTCATATCTGGGTTGCCGCCAGGTCCTCAGTTGGGGGCAGGTGAGAGGCAACTAATCAATGTTTCGTTCACATACTGATGTTTCTCTCCCTCTCTTTCTCCCTCCCTTCCCCTCTCTCTAAAAATAAATAAATAAATTCCTTTAAAAATAATTTTTGAAAAGTCTGGTCTAGACAAGTGATTCAGTTAGTTGGAGTGTCATCCTGTACACCATAAAGGTTGTGGGTTTGATTCCTAGTCAGTACACATACCGACGTTGCAGGTTTAATCCCCAGTCAGGCACACACAGGAGGCAACCGATCAATGTTTCTCTTTCTCTCTGTTTCCCTTCCTTTCTCACTAAAATCAATAAACATCCTTGGGTGAGGATTTTATAAAAAAGACTAAAAAGATTCCCATGAAAACTGACATTTTTCTAGTCATGGTAACAAGTAAACATCAATATCAGTTTAAAACAAAGATAGAAATGTGAAGGAAAAGAACCAATAGAGGAACAGAGGTATCAGGAAGAAAAAGATAAAATGGCTATAGGAAATCCTCATATATCAATAATTACCCTAAATGTAAATGGACTGAATTCAGCAATAAAAAAAGGCACAGAGTAGCAGATTGGATTAAAAAACAGAACCCAACCATATGCTGCCTTCAGGAGACAGACATATCTAAGCTGTAAAGACAAAGAGACTGAAAGTGAAAGGGTGGAAAAAGATTCTCCATTCAAATAGCATCCAGAGAAAAGCAGGTATAGCCATACTTATATCTGACGAAATAGATCTCAAGATAACAAACCTAACGAGAGACATTATAAAATGTCTCAAAGATGGACATTTTATAATGATAAAGGGGACACTACATCAAAGACACATAACATTTCTTAATATATATGCACTGAATCAGGGAACATCAAAATATATAAAGCAACTACTAACAGAACTAAAGGGAGAGGGATCCAAGATGGCGAAGGAGTAAGTGGAAGCTGCACAAACCTCCTCCTAGGCCCAAACTGGAATTACAACAAAACTGTTGAGAAATCATCCTGAATAACCAACTGACCACTAGCTGAAGAGAAGCCTTATAACCAAGGATGGGCAAAAGTAACCACTTTACCACAAAGTGACTGATAGGGAGCGTGGAAGAGATGCGGGAGAACTGGCTGGGCTCCCACAGGTGGCAGCTTAAGAACTGGAGGGACATTTTAGTGTCGGGGTGGGGTGTGTGGGGGGTTCTCCCTGAGAAGTATGAGAATAAACCCCAAGCTGGGATTGCCCATCCTATAGCACCAGAGCCAGGAAAGAAACCAGATAACATCCAGCTGTGAAAAGCAACAGGGTTTCTGTTTGCCAGGAAGAAACAGCTGGAGATGCAGAGAGCCTCTTAAAGGGCCAATGAACAAAATGTCATTTGCAGCCACTTACACTGGACTCCAGCAAAGTGAGGACAGAGTGGACTAGAGATGTGCGAGAAGTCTGGGGCTGGTGGTTCTGGGGAGAGAACTGAAGGAACAGCTGCCAGGATCCCTGTGCAGAGTCATTTCCCATATAGCAGAAGTCATCTTTCTCAGGCAGAGCAGTCCCCTCCAGGTGGCATCAGCCTGAGGGCAAGTAATATCCCTGCTTGCAGGAATTACTCTGCCACACCCAGTGGAGCTTAAGCTGGGCTGCTGAGTACAGCTTGAAGCTATATAGGTAATTAGGTTAACAACTATGCAGATCTCTGGGAGCTCTGAGGCTTTAGCTGACACTCCCCAGGGCCTGGTGCTGGTGAAGCTGGACTTAGTGCTCAGCCTGGTTCTTTATGCACACAACTAGGCCCAGCAGAGGGAGCCACAAGCTGTAGATCACTGATAGCTCCAAACAGGTTGCCCAGTACCAGTCACAGGCAATGTCTGACATAGGTCTACACCACAGTCTTTGCAGATCTACCTAATACACAGAAAAAAAAAACACAAAGAGACAGCCAAAATGGGAAGATGAAGGAACATGCTCCAAATGAAAGAACAAGAGAATCCTCCAGAAGAAGAACTTAATGTAAGGGAGGCAAGCAATTTATCAGATAGAGAGTTTAAAGTAATGATTATAAGGACACTCAATAATATGAAAAAAGACATAGAAATCATAAAAAAGGATTGATAAAAAATATAGAATGCACTATCTGAAATAAACAGTACATTGAAAGGAATGAACACTAGGTTAAATGAAGCAGGATTGAATTAGCAATTTGGAAAACAAGGTAGAAAAAAACACCCAAGCAGAGCAGCAAAAAGAAAAAAGAATTAAAAAGAATGAGGAGAGCTTAAGAAATCTGTGGGACAACATAAAGTGTAACAACATCCACATCATCAGAATACAAGAAGAAGAGAGTGAGCAAGATATAAGAATCTTATTGAAGAAATAATTACTGAAAGCTTCCCTAGTCTGGTGGAAGAAAGACACACAAGTCCAGGAAGCACAGAGAGTCCCAAACAAGTTGGACCCAAATAAGCCTACACCAAGACACATTATAATTAAAATGGCAAAGCTTAAAAACAAGGAGAGAATCCTAAAAGCTGCAAGAGAAAAAGCAGGTAGTTACCTACAATGAGCTCCAATTAGACTGTTGTCTGATTTCTCAACAGAAACATTTCAGTCCAGAAGGGATTGTCATGAATTATTCAAGCTGATGAAAAGCAAGGACCTACAACCAAGGTTATTTGCCCATGAAGGCTGTCATTTAAAATTGAAGGAGAAATAAAGAGATTCCCAGATAAAAAAAGTTAGAGATGTTTGTTAATACCAAACCAGTACTACAATATATGTTAAAGGACTTGCTTTAGGAAAAAGAAGAAAAAGAAAAACAGAGAAAACAGTTTACATTTAAAATGGCAATAAATACATATCTATCTATAATCACCTTAAATGTAAATGGCTTAAATGCTCCAATCAAAAGACATAGATAGGGTAGCTGAATGGATAAGAATGGATAAGAAAATGAGACCCACATAAATGCTGTCTCCAAGAGACCCATTTCAGATTGAAATTTACACACAGACTAAAAGTAAAGGAATGGAAAAAGATATTTCATGCAAATGGAAAGGGGAAACAAAGCTGGGGTAGCAATACTTATATCCAACAAAATAGATTTTAAAATCAAGGCTATAGTAAAGAGACACAGAAGGATACTAATGATAAAGTAAATGATCCAACAAGAGGATGTAACCCTAATAAACATTTATGCATCCAACACAGGAGTACTTAAATATGTAAAGCAAATATTGATGGACATAAAAGCAGATATCAACAGAAATGCAGTCATGCTTGGGGACTTTAACACCCCTTTGGTTTCAATGGATAGATCTTCCAGACAGAAAATCAACAAGGTGACAGCAGCCTTAAACAACACAATAGATCAAATGGATTGAATTGATATCTTCAGAGCATTTCACCCCAAAGCAGCAGAATATACATACTTTTCAAGTGCACATGGGACATTTTCTAGGATAGAACCCGTGTTAAGAGACAAAACAAGTCTCAATAAATTTAAGAAGATTGAAATCATATCAAGCATATTCTCTGACCTCAATGCTATGAAACTAGGAATCAATCACAAGAAGAACATTGAAAAACACACAAAGACATGGAAGCTAAATAAGATATTATGAAATTATGAATGGGTTAATAATGAGATCAAGGAATTATGCAAAGATACCTTGAAGCAAATGAAGGTGAGAACATAACAATCCAAAATCTATGGGGCAAAGGGAAAGTAATTATATGAAGAAAATTCATAGAATTACAGTCCTATCTCAAAAAAAAAAAAAAAAACAGAAAAAGTCAGATAAACAATCTAACTTTACAATTAAAGAAATTTGGAAAAGAACAACAAACAAGCACAAAGTGAGTAGAAGGAAGGAAACAATAACAATCAGAGCAGAAATAAACAAAAGAGTCTAAAAATGGTACAAAAGATCAATAAATTCAAGAGCTGGTTCTTTGAAATGATAAACAAGATGGACAAGCCTTTAACCAGACTCATCAAGAAAAAAAGAGAGGACTCAAACAATATCAGAAATAAAAGAGGACAGATAACAACTGACACCAAAGAAGTGAAGGGAAAAACTGACAAAATACAATCATAGTTGTGGACTTAAATACTCCATTGACAGCTCTACACTGATCATCCAAACAGAAATATCAATTTTAAATGACACCTTAGACCATATGGACATAACTGACCTTCCATCCCAGAACATCAGATTTTACATTTACTCCCATGCACATGGAACATTCTCAAGGATAGAGCATATGTTGTGTCACAAAACTAGCCTCAACAAATTCAAGAAGATTGAAAGCATACCAAGAATATTATCTGACCACATACTTTGAAATTAGAAATCAACTGCAAATAGAAAGAAAAGAAACCCACAAATATTTGAAGATTAAACAACATACTACTAAAATATGACTGGGTCAAAGAAGAAATAAAAGATGAGATCAAAAGCTATATAGTAGACTTCCAGCCAAGATGGAGGCGTAGGCAGACACACTGTGCCTCTTCTCACAACCAAAATTAAGGACAACAAAGATTTAAAAACAAGAAACCAACCAGAACTCAGAAAATGAAACTGTTTGGAAGTCCAACAACAATTCATCCAGACCGGTAAGAGGGGCGGAGTCACAGCAGGAAAGAGTGGAGGTGCGGACCGGGCATGCAGGCAGTAGAGGCTGGCAGATCCCAGGTGCAGAGGAAATGGCTGGCAGTCCCCAGGCACAGGGTGGCAGCTGTGTAGACCCAGTGAGGCCCAGCAGGACAGCTGGCTGACCAGGTGGTCCCACATTCACCCGCAGATAATCCAGGCAGAGGGGAAGCAGAAGAGGGGACTGGAATCCGGGAGTGAGCAGAGCAAGCACCATTGTTTATTCTCAGGCCCCGCCCCCACATACAGTGTCACTACCCAGCGACTGGGCTGCCCTGCCCTGGGGAACACCTGAGGCTCCACCCCTCACTACGTAACAGCTGCGACTAGACCAAAAAAAAAAAAAAAAAAAAACAAAAAAAA
>PVKU01015252.1:0-19077 GCA_004027475.1 Anoura caudifer | reverse complement strand
GGTACATAGAACAAGTAGCATAGATGGTAGGTAGAAAATAGACAGGGGGAGGGCAAGAATAGTGTGGGAAATGTAGAAGCTAAAGAACTTATGACACATGGGCATGAACTAAAGGGGGGAATGTGGGTGGGAGGGGGTGTGCAGGGTGGAGGGTAATGAAGGGGGAAAATGGGACAACTGTAATAGCATAATCAATAAAGTATAATAAAAAAAAAGAAATTTGGAGCTGAAGACCGCAATAAAAGAGATGAAGAATGAACTAGTGAGCTTAGAAATAGAGCTGACCAAATGGAGGAAAGAATTAGTAATATTTAAGGTAGAGGCTTGGGAGTAAAATAAATGAAAGAACTATGAGAACCACCTGACTTCATCAGAGAGAGAGCAATATAAGAATAATGGGTATACCAGAAAGAAAAGAGAGGGAGAAGGGCACAGAGAGCCTATTCAAATAGTTGATGAGAACTCAAACCTATGGCAAGAGCTAGATCCTTGAATCCAAAAAGCAAACTAAACACCTAATTATCTCAATCCAAAAAGGCTTTCTCCAAGGCACATTATATTAAAACTGTCAAAAATTAATGACAAAGAAAGAATTCTCAAGGCAGGGTAATCTTTAAAGGAAATCTCATTAGATTATCATCAGATTTTTCAACAGAAATCCTACATGCTAGGAGAGAGTGGAATCAAATGTTCAAACTACTGAAAGGGACAAATTACCCGCCAAGAATAATTCAGCAAAGTTATCCTTTAGATATGAAGGAGAAATAAAGACTTTTCCAGACATAGAAGCTGAGGGAATTTACCTCAAGACCTGCATTGCGGGAAATACTGAATAAAGTTTTCTACCTGAAACAGACAAAAAGATATATAACTATGAGCCTTGGCTGGTGTGGCTTACTGGATTGAGTGCTGGCCTGAGAACTGAAGGTTGTTGGTTTGATTCCCAGTCAGTGTGCATGCTTGGGTTGTGGGCTAGGTCCCCAGTTGGAGGTGTGCAAGAGGCAACTTATGTTTCTCTCGAACATCCATGTTTCTGTCCCTTCCCTTCTCTCTAAAAGTAAATAAATGAAATCTTTTAAAAAAATAAGATACATAACTATGAGTATGATGACTAATGGACAGACAGAAGCAGAAAATTGTAGCCCTTACTCAAAATAAGGTATTATATACTTAAATATAACATAAAGCTTAAAGGAGATAAAAAAACATTTAAAAAACAGAAGACAATAGCTACTGCAATTTGGAAATGGATTGATAGCATAAAAAAGCATAACTTGTGACAACAAAACATGAAAGTGGAAAGGGTAAAGGTCTGAATTGCAAAGGGGAATGGAGATAAGATGTATTCAGAAGAAAAAGACTCCTGTATATACGAAACTTTTTTCTGCATAAACCTAATGGTAACCACAGAAAAATCTAGAACTGAGACCACATAAAAAAGGAAAACAGAAAAAATCATAGAATATCACCAAACTAAAATAACAGCTGGAAACACAGGGAAGAAGTAAGGGAGACATAGAGCTATCAGAAAACAGAAGATAAAATGGCTGTAGATAAAATCCTCATGCATCAGTAATCATCCTAAATGTAAATGGACTGAACTCACTGATAAAATGGCACAGAATAGTGAGTTGGAAAACAAAACTCAACCAATGCTACCGTGACAAATGTAGACTCAGAGTGGTAGGGTGAAAAATGATACTCCAAACAAAAGGCATATCCAGAGAAAAGCAAATGTAGCTGTTCTTATATCTGACAAAATAGAATGCAAGGTAAAAAGGTAACAAGAGGCAAAGATGGACATTTTATGATGATAAGGGGGAAATACAGGAAAAAGACAAGAATGCCCACTCCTCCACTATTACTCAACGCAGTACTGGAAGTCCTAGCCAGAGTAATCAGGCAAGAGAAAGAAAGAAAATGCATTCAAATTGGGAATGAAGAAGTAAAGTTGTCACTTTTTGCAGATGACATGATTATATAGAAAACCCTAAAGACCCCACTAAAAAACTGTTAGAAACATCTAGCTGGTGTAGTTCAGTGGATTGAGCACTGGCCTATGAACCAAAGGGTCTCTGGTTTGATTCCCAGTCAGGCACATACCTGGGTTGTGGGCCAGGTCCTCAGTGGGGGGGGCATGAGAGGCAACCACACATTGATGTTTCTCTCCCTCCCTTTCTCCTTTTCCCTGTCTCTAAAAGTAAGTAGATAAAATCTTTACGAAAAAATAATTTATGAAATATACTTCAAAAACACTATTGGTAACAATTAACAAATACAGTAAAGTTGAAGGATATAATATCAATGTCTCAGTTTGACTTTGGGTGGTGAACACAACACAATACACAGATGATTTATTATAGAACTGTATGCTTGAAACCTATATAATTTTATTAACTGATGTCATCTCATTAAATTTAATAAAATGAAAAGTCACCTGTCATCCCTTTATCTAGAAATTATTACTAATAATTTTTTATATATATCCTTCAGTAAGTATGAATGTGTGTGAATACACCCACATGTATAATTTTCTCTTAAAGAGAATAAGGTCCTAGTATGCATACTTTTCGGTGACCTGCATTTTTCATTTTACCATATTCAGGATTTCCCTTGTCATTGTCTTCTTTTATACCATTATTAACATTTTGCAATTAAGTTGTTTTTCTGGAATAGATTAAGTATTTACATGGTTCCAAAATAGAAAAGGCAGATGATTATATAGTGGAAAGTCTCACACTTATTCCCTTAGACACCCAGTGTCACTAATTTCTAGCGTGTCTTTCTAGAGGTAATTTATGTATATACAAACAAGTATGCATGAGTGTATTATTTCCCCATTTCCCCTTTCTTTTTGTTACTCATGTTGTAGCACAATGCATATACCATTTGGTAGCTTGCTTTTTTTTGTTTAGTAGTTCTTGATAACTATTCCAAATTATATCATAAAGAGCTTCCTTGGCCTTTATGGTAGCATAGTGTTTCATAGAATAGATATATCATAATCTATTTAATCTACCTCCTTTTAATGGACATTTAGGATATTCTAGTCTGTGGTATTTTTAATAATTGCATGGTATTCTAGTCTTGGAGATTTACTACAGTTTACTTAGCAGTAGTAGTCATATCCTGTTCTCTGACATTAAAAATTATTTCTAATTTCTAGTTCTTATAAAAGGCAATACTATAGATGAATCTTTGTGCATATCTTTTATTTCCTTAGATTTTAAGATATCAAGAGAATTCTTTTTTTGAGATTTTATTTATTTATTTTTTAGAGAGGGGAAGGAAGGGAGAAAGAGAGGGAGACAAACATCAGTGTGTGGTTGCCTCTTGCGTGCTCCCTACTAGTAACTTGGCCCGCAACCCAGGCACATGTCCTGACTGGGAATCGAACCGGTGACTCTTTGCTTCACAGGCCAGCACTCAACCACTGAATCACACCAGCCAGGGCTGATATCAAGAGAATTCTTGAAAGGGAATTTACTAGTTCATGTAGATGCACTGTACTTATTGAAAAGGAGGCCCTTTACATTGCTGCTTTCCCTGAAGACTGCTGGAGAGCCTGGACCTTCAGATGTTCCCATCACACTGCTGTAGCTTGTCTGCCCCGGGGGCCATGCTGCTTGGGAGAGGGAGTCCAATATATTCAACTTGGATCGCTGTTTTTCTGGACTTCTGTGGCACTCAGGAGCTTCTAAACTTTTTGAAGCTGTGGAACCCTTATATGAAGAGAAAATCATGTCTTTTTCATCAGTTGGTGTAGTTTTAAAGATTTGTATCTAGCAATATAAATGAAATATTGCTTCCTTAATCATGTAACCCTAGTCATATTGAATTGTTTGCTCTTACTTGGTCATTTCTCTACTTCCCTACCTCTGTATTATGTAAAGAAAGTGCACATACATTCTGTGTTTTGAGAATTAAAAATTTTTTTTATTGATTTTAGAAAGAAGGGGGGGGAAGAGAGAGAGAGGGAGAAGGAGAGAGAGAAACAGAAACATCAATTTGTTGTTCTACTTATTTATGCATTCTTTGGATGTTTCCTGTATGTTCCCCTACTGGGGATTGAACCCACAACCTTGGTTATCAGGACAATGCTCTAACTAACTGAGCTACCCAGCCAGGGTCTGTGTTTTGAGAATTTTTTTTGTACTTGTAGAGTAAATGATGCTTAATGCTAAGACTGTTTCTGAGTAAGGTGTTCACAGTATATTTATTGTTCTGTTCATGTTGTATGCTAAGCAAGGGCATAACGCTGACAAGCTGTGACGTGGTGCCGTGTTGTGTTGCAATCCTGTGTTTCCGTTTCCCATGCTGCATGTGTCACAGTGTCATAGTTTCAGTTTCTTTTTCTCTGCAGGTGACTCCACCTCTGGGCAGAGGGCTATCTATCACAGTTTGGGAATGACTGGAATTCCTATAATCAATGTTAACAATAACTGTTCCACTGGTTCTACTGCTTTGTTTATGGCCCGGCAGCTGGTTCAGGGCGGTGAGTGGTGCTCATTGGTTTCGCATATTTAGTAAATAGGTGTGGGGTTATCGCCCCTTCCATCATTTTCACACATAGTCATCAGAGGGATGGCTTTATAATGTATTTCTTTAAAAAAAAACGTTGTGGAGATGGGATTTATGTATCATAAATTTACCCCTTTAAAGTACACAATTCATTATTTTTAAACATATTCACAGATTTAGGTGCCCATCACCACTACCAAACTTTCAAACATTTTCATTACACCAGAAAGAAACCTTATACCCATTAGCAATCATTCTCCATTGCCCCCTCCCCTCAGCTCCTTGCAGCCACTAATCTACTTTCTGTCTCGATGGATTTACCTTTTCTGAACATTATATAAATGGAATCATACAGTATATGGACTTCTGTGGCTTTCACTTAGCATTATGTTTTCATAGTTCATCTCAGTGGCATGTTACCAGTACTTCATTCCTCCTAATGGCCAAATAAAATTCCATTTTATGGATGTACCGCATTTTGTTTACCCATTTATCAGTTGATGGACATTGGGTTGTTTTCATTTTTTGGCTATTGTGAATAATACTGCTATACACATTTGTAGACATGTTTCTTGTGGCTTTCAGTTCTCTTGGTTTTATATCATATTTTATATTTCCAAATATTGCCATGGCTAGTATGGCTCAGTGGGTTCAGTGCCAGATATTCTAGGGTCTTTTATTAGGTTCTTTATTCTGTTCTACTGATCGTTGATTATTGCTCTACTACACGCAAAAAAGTGTTTTAATTGTTGGATCTTTATAATGTCATACTGTTTGATAATGCTAATGTCCTTGTCCCCCATACCTTATTATTTTTATTTCCTTTTTAAAGAGATTTTGTCAATTCTCTCTTGTTTTGCTGTTCAGTTGAACTTTAACATCTTTTTTTAGATGTCCCCACCCTACAAAAATTATTCTGTTGAGATTTTGATGAAGACTCTTAAAAATAAATTTATTTTCTTTAATGTTTTAAATTTTCAAAAATTATTTTTATTTATTTATTTAGTTTTAAAGATTTTATTTACTTTTAGAGAGGGGAAGGGAGGGAGAAAGAGAAGGAGAGAAACATCGATGTGTGGTTGCTTCTTGCATATTCCCTACTGGGGACCTGACCCATAACCCAGGCATATGCCCTGACTGGGAATTGAACTGGTAACTCTTTGGTTCGCAGGCCGGTGCTCAATCCACTAAGCCACAGCAGCCAGGGCTATATTTATTCTTGATTGAAACATTTCCATGTTAATCAAAAGTTTTATTAACAGTGAAAATCAAAGAAAGAATTAAAGTTTCTTGATTTTTTTCTTCTTATCTAGTTGCATATAAGAATTTTCTCTAATTTTTCATTGATTAAAAGTTTTATAGGATTATAGCATGTTTTTTCATTTTATATAGATCAATATATTTAAATGGAAGTATTTAATATAATTTTTTGGGTGTCTGGAAATTAAAATTTTAAAAATAAATACATTTTCTTTCAAGGTATGGCCGATTGTGTCTTGGCTCTTGGGTTTGAGAAGATGGAGAAGGGATCCCTTACGACAGCAGTGAGTTCCATTTACTGCTATTTGGGAGTTGTTACGATGCTATGAGAAAACTTTGCCCGTTGGACCGTCATCAGTAGTGCCTGTTAATAAGCAACATAAAACATACTTTGGCATAGTTATTAAATAAGTTGATATAACCCAAAATGCTGAAAGGTGACATTGTATATGTACACATAGATTCTGGTATTTTAGAACAGTAAAGAGCGATAGAGATAATTTAGTTTAACCTCTTTACTTCGTGAATGATGAAACTGATGTTTAGAGAGGTCAGATTATTAAATTTGAGGTTGACTTATCTAATTAATTTAAAAGTCATTTATTCATTCAAAAATTAATTTCATCAAACAAATTGAAGATAATTAATAACATGTGGGACTTCTGTTTCTGATAATGGCTAGCCAAAATTTTTGAACCTGGTTCAAAACTGGTTATCCGTTCTTCTACTGATGATAACTAGCGAATATTTGGATGAAATATAAACAAAATATCCTAAAGCATCAAAGAGTTAATAAAAGAGAGGAAATGCAGGTGAATACCAGAAAATAAAGGTCAGCATTTGAAGGTGCTTTTGCCTTGAAGTCCTTTGCTGATCAGGAAGCTGTGAGCTTCAGTCTTGCTGGCTCCTAGAATGAAGAAGAAAGTAGTCAAAGCTCGCTCAGGTCCTCCCAATGTCAGAATTTTAATATCTACTCTCTACATTGAACTGTGACTCTATAGGGCTAAACTCTTTGGGTAAGGATGAACCCAAAGTAAAACTGCTCCCCTTCCCAATTTCCTCTTTTCCCCACTTTCATCAGATCATAGGGAAAATTGCATGGTACTGAGTAGAACAATGGGAGGAAAAAGGGAAAGGGGAAAATACCCTAGAAGAATCTTTTACTGAGAATTATAAATGATAACCATAGTCCTCTATGTAGGATTGCTGCAACATTTCTTGTTCCCTGGTGATCAAAGAAACCTCAAACCATGTAATTGAGGCTAAATTGATTCCAGAATGGTAGTAACCTAGGTGCTTAACAGAAGCAAATGTAAATTTTCTTTTGGAGGAAAGCATCTTCATTCTAGGTTTTGAGAACTCTTCAAGTAAGTTTTCAAGGACACGCAGTTGAGGAAAACCAAGCATTAAGAAAACAAGGCACCATAATTGAGAACCAGGAGAAGGAGGCACAGTAAAAAGCAATCTGTGAAGTCTTCAAAAAACTGGCTTTACCTGACACACATTTAAGCATGCTAACTATGTTTGATGAAGTAAAAAACAAGCTTGGAAATATGTTAAGGGCATAGGAAACTGCAAAAAGAGACACAACAGGCCTGGGAAAAAAAAACAATAGAATTTATAGAAAAGAAAAATGAAATAATTAAAAATTCAAAAGATAGGTTTGATAGCAGATACTGTACATGACTTAGAAAAGAATTAGTGAAACGGGACTAGATTAAAAGTAATTATTGAGAATATACTATACAGGGGAAAGGATGGAGAATTGGCAGGAAGTTAAGATATATTGAGGATAATGTGCTAAGGTATAATAAGTATTTAATTGGAATTAATGGAGAAGAAGTGGTGAGAGAGAAAATAGAATATAGACATTTTGTTTATCTTTTCAGAAAAACAGCTCTTAGTTTCACTGACACTTTAAAATCAATCTTTTCTATTGCTTTCAGTCCCTATTTCATTTATTTCCAGTCTGAGCTTTGTTAATTCCTTCCTTCTACTAACTTTGAGCTTCTTTTTCTAGTTCTTAGAGGAGTGCAGGGGTGTTCAACCCATGGCCTGTGGGCCGCATGCAGCCCAGGGTAGCTGTGAATGTGGCCCAACACAAAATCGTAAATTTACTTAAAACATTATGAGATTTTTTTGTGATTATGTGTTGCAGTGTATTTAATGTGTGGCCCAAGACAACTTTTCTTCTTCCAGTGTGATTCAGAGACACCAAAAGGTTGGACACCCTGGTAAAGTTAGGTTGCTTATTTGAGATCATTCTTATTTCTCAATGTAGGCTTTTATTCCTATGAACTTTTTTCTTAGAACTGCTTTTGCTGTATCACTTGTCCTAAGATATTTTTTTATTTCTCTTTTGATTTCTTTTTTGACTCACTGGTTGTTATGTAGCATATTAATCTCTACATACAGTATTTGTGAATTTTCTAGTTTTTTTCTTGTAATTGATTTCTAGCTTCCTACCATTGTGGTTGGAAAAGTTGCTTGATATGATTTCAGTTTTCTTGAATTTATTAAGACTTGTTTTGTGGCCTAGTGTATGATTTATCCTGGAGAATGTTTCCTGTGCACTTCAGAAGAATGTATAGTCTGTTGCTTTTGGATGGAATGTTCTGTATATGTCAGTTAAGTCTGTCTGGTATAATGTGGTGTTTAAGGACAATGTTTCCTTATTGATTTTTTTTGTCTAAATGATCTATCAATTGATACAAATGGGGTGTTAAAGTCCTCTACTATTATTGTATTGCTGTTTCTTTCTCCCTTGTATGTATTAGGTGCGTATTTATAAATATGTATTTGTTATATCCTCTTCTTGGAGTGACCCCTTTATCATTGTATAATGACCTTCTTTGTCTATTACAGTCTTGATTTTAAAGTCTATTTTGTCTGATATAAATATAGCTACTTCAGCTTTCTTTTGATTTCTATTAGCATCAAATATCTTTTACCATCCCTTTACTTTCAATTGGTGTGTGTTGTATTATTGTATTTGATTTGCTAGTATTTTGTGTAGGATTTTTGTATTCTTCAGAAATATTGGGGTGTAGTTTTCTTATTTTTTGTTCCTGCCATGCAGTTGTTTTTTATAGTGGCAACTCCAGTTTAAATTCCTACCAGCAGTGTACAAGGGTTTCCTTTTCTATACATTCTGTCCGACACTTGTTATTTCTTATCTTTTTGGTAGTGGCCATTCTAGGTGTGAGGTGATATCTGATGTGGTTTTGATTTGCATTTCTCTGATAATTAATGAACATCTTTTCATGTGCCTATTGGCCATTTGTACGTCTTTGGAAAAATTTCTATATAGATCTTCTGTCCATTTCTAAATTTGGTTGTTTGTTTTTATGTTGTTGAGGTGTGTGAGCTCCTTATATATTTTGGGTAATCCCTTATCAATGCATATTTTGTAAATACCTTCTCTCCTCCAGTAGGTTGCCTTTTCTTTTTGTTGCTGGCTTCCTTCACTGTGCAGAAACATTTGATGTAGTCCTATTTGTTTACTTTGCTTTTGTTTCTTCTTTTTTCTTTTTTGTTGTTTTGTCTTTTTCCTTTCTCTTTTTTTTATTTTTGCTATTGTTTTCCTTGCCTTTGCAGTCATGTCCAAAAAAACATCATTAAGACCTATGTAAAGGAGCTTATTGCCTGTAATTTCTTCTAGAATTTTTATGGCTTCAGGTTTTACGTTCAAGTGATTAATCCATTTTGAGTTAATTTTTGTGGTGTAAGATAGTGAGATCTAGTATTATCTTGCACGTGGCCATCCTGTTTTCCCAACACCATTTAGTGATGGTTGTTCTTTCTCCATTTTATGTTCTTGGCTCCTTTGTTGTAAATTATCTATATATGTGCAGATTTATTTCTGGGTTCTTTATTCTGTTCAACCAATCTATGTGTCTGTTTTTATGCTGACATACTGTTTTGATCACTATAGCTTTGGAGTATAATTTGCTCAGGGAAAGTGATACCCCCAGATTTGTTCTTTCTCAAGATTGCTTTGGCTATTCAGTCTTTTGTGGTTTCATACAAATTTTAAAATAATATTTGTTCTAGTTCTCTGAAATGTGTTATTAGAATTTTGAATGGGATTACATTGAATCTATAGATTGCTTATAAAACATTTTATTTATTTATCTTTAGAGGGGAAGGGAAGGAGAGAGGGTGAGAGGGAGAGAAACATCAATGTATGGTTGCTTCCCATGAGTCCCCTGCCGGGAACTGGACCTCAACAAAGGCATGTGCTCTGACTGGGAATTGAACCGTGATCCCTTGGTTCACAGGCCTGCGCTCAATCCACTGAGCTACACCAGTCAGGGCTGTAGATTGCTTTAGGTGGTATGAACATTATAATCATTTTAATTCTCTCAATTTATAAATGTGGAATGTCTTTCTATTTATTTGTGTCTTCAATTTCTTTCAACAGTGTCTGATAGTTTTCAGTGTACAGGTCTTTTACTTCCTTGATTAAATTTATTCCTAGGTATTTTATTATTTTTGATGCAATTGTAAATGAGATTTTTTCTTAATTTATCTGATAGTTTGTTATTTGTATATAGCAATGCCAGTTTTCTGTACATTGATTTTTCTATTCTGCAACTTTACTGAATTCATTTATTAGTTCAAACAGTTTTTTTGTGTGTGTGTATGGAGTCTTTAGGGTTTTTTATGTATAGTATTATGCCATTTGCAAATGGTGACAGTTTTATTTCTTTCTAATTTGGATAATTTTTATTTCTTTTTCTTGTTTGGTTGCTGTGGTGAGGACTTCCAATACTATGTTGAATAAAAGCAATGAAGTGGGCCTTCTAGCCTTGTTCCTGCACTTAGAGGAAAGCTTTCAACTTTTCACTGTTGAGTATGATATTAGCTATGGGTTTCTCATACATTGCCTTTATTATGTTGAGGTATGTTCCCTCTATATCCACTTTGTTGAGAGTTTTTATCATAAATGGATGCCAAATTGGATGCCAGATATTTTTTCTGCACCTATTGAGATGATCATATGATTTTATTCTTCATTTTATTAATGTGGTGTATCATACTGATTGATTTGCAGATGTTGAATTATTCTTGCATGCCTGGGATAAATCACACTTGAACATGTTATATGAACCTTTTAATGCATTGTTGAATTCCATTTGCTAATATTTTGTTGAGGATTTTTGCATCAGGGATATTGGCCTGTAATTTCCTTTTGTTTTTCTATAAGGGTAATACTGGCCTTGTAGGATGACTTTGGAAGTATTCTCTCTTCTTCAGTTTTTTGGAAGAGTTTAAGAATAGGTATTAAATCTTCTTTGAATATTTGGTAGAATTTACCTGTGAAGCCAGCTGGTTTATTTCCTGAGAGGTTTTCTGTTTTTTTTTTTTTTTTTTTTTAATTCCTGGTTCAGTCACCTTACTAGTAATTTGTCTATTCAAATTTACTATTTCTTCATGGTTCAATCTTAGAAGATTGTAGAGTTCTAAGGATTTATTCATTTCTTCTAGATTGTCTAATTTGTTGGCATGGAATTGTTCATAGTAGTCTCTTATAATCTTTTGTATTTCTGTTATATCAGTTGTAACTTCTTTTTCATTTTTTATTTTATTTATTTGAGCCCCTGCCTCTCTCAGTGAATCTTGGATTTCTTATTTATAGTATTATTATTTACATTTATATTTAGTTTTGTCCTTACAACCTTCCAACCTCTTCCCCCCTCAAATGTGAAAGAGCAAAGATTTTATCTGTTTTATTCACCTTGAGAAGTTTTTGGCACATACGGGATTCTTTATAAATGTTTCTTGAAAGAATTGTACCGTTTTGTTCATTTGATTGTTTTCCTTGCCATGTTTTTGTGCAAAGCATTTCCTGACTGATATTATTCATAGTGTCCAGTTTGGGTTTACATCGTGCTTAGAATGAGCAAATATTTTAGTGATACTGTAATATTGGAAAGAAACACTCTCATGTCAAGTGCTTATTAAAGTTAGTTTTTTCCTCTCTCTTAGTCTTTAAACAGGACTTCTCCACTTGATAAACATGTGGAACTCATGATTAATAAGCATGGATTGTCTCCCGAACCACTTGCTCCTCAGATATTTGGGAATGCTGGAAAAGAGCACATGGAAAAATATGGTATGTTAAAAAAACTTTAAAGCATATTGGCTAATACATGTTATATACACATTATATAGAAGTGATGAGAAGCAGCAGGTATTTATTAAGGAACTGTGGAAGATGCCAGGATATATAAGATAAAAAATGGCTTTTACATTAAGTTGAAGAAATAGTCTGTGTATCATTTAGTTGTAGAGAATGTATTTATATGTAGGACATTATATAGGAAGTGCCTAGAATGCTCTAAAGCCAGAAATTGAAATAGGAAAAATAACATAAATCTTGTGTCCTTTAATCATGGACTGTAAATTGAGGTTCATTCATTCTGAATATTATAATGGGCCTTAAAGCTGTCTCTTGGTAATAGGTTTATACAGTCAAATTTTATTCCTAGTACAAAGTTTACTTTTAGTAATAGGTTTTCATTGGCAATTTTTTTCCTAGTACTTAGTATATCATCATGTCATTCCATAGTGTTTTATGAGATTTAAATTTCATGGTTGATTTTTATTTTGTAGGTAAACATACTAGTGGTCAACGATCGGCCTTTCTTAGCCAGTCGAAGTGCGGGACAGTGCAGACAGGATTTTTATGTCTCATTGCATGACGTCGCGGACCCTGGCTAGTGGGGTCCATGGCTTTGTAGCTGAACCAAAAGAAATTCACATGGACTACTGAATCCTGTGGAAGAAAAGGGAGAGTGGCTTCTCTCTCAAGAGGAGCAAAATTCTCTGCCCTTGCTTTGACAAGCTTTTATTGTCTTACTGGGCACATTACAGGAAGGTTGTCATTAACTATGTACAGGTTCGCGTTAGGGGGTAGCCTTATACAGAAAACAAAGAAGAGGATGCCAGTAATCATATCACTGAAAAGGGATACTTACAAATGAAAAGGCAAAAGTGGTCTAACTGGTTACTCTGTCCTTGGAAGGTTAGCATGGATTTTAGGAAGTTATTTTGCAGTAAATGTTTGCTGCAAATCAGGGTAAAGGGGTTTTTTGGTAAAAAGATGCAAAGTGGCCTAGGCACAATGCAAACCTGATTTTCCATGGGAGAACCTATCTGTGTGTATCTCTGAGTGGGAGTTAGGCCCACACCACTTGGAATGGTTTCCTACAGCATGACCTTGAA
The DNA here is from genome assembly GCA_004027475.1 of Anoura caudifer. NCBI lineage: Eukaryota > Metazoa > Chordata > Mammalia > Chiroptera > Phyllostomidae > Anoura > Anoura caudifer. The sequence continues at coordinate 6,066 of PVKU01015252.1, read as the reverse complement.
CCAGGGCCTAGTTGTGTGATATGAGATGAGAAAGAACATTTTCATGCTTGAAAGCTCAGCATTCCTATTCTTTATAGCAAAACTATCCCAAGTTTGATAGCCAAAATCCAGTAATCAGAAAGCAAAAATATCTTCAAAGCAGAATGGTGGCTCCATATAAAGGAACCAGTCTTTGGCTATAGAAATTTTGTTTCTTGTACCTATTTCTTACCATTTTTAACTCAGTCTAGTCCAATCCGGTTTTCCTCCTTCCTCAAGGCTACCATTGATCACTGTGTTACCATATACAGTAAATACTTTTCAAACCTAATTTAATAGACCTTAGCAGCATTAATCCATTTTGATTACTTTTTTTTAAACATTCTCTTCTCTTGGCCTCTGTGACACCCATTCTCCTGGTTTTTCTTACCTCTTTGGCTATTCCTTGTCCATTTCTTTTTCTTTTTAAAGCTTTTCAGTCTTTTTAAAAAAAATAATGATTTTATTTATTTTTTAGAGAGAGGGGAAGGGAGGGAGAAAGAGAGGGACAGAAACATTGATGTGTGAGAGACACATACCATTGTCTCTTGCACACCCCCCACCTGGTGGCCCGGCCCACAACCCAGGCGTGTGCCCTGACTGGGAATCTAAACGGTGACGCTCTGGCTTGCAGGCTGGCACTCAATCCACTGAGCCACACCAGCCAGGGTCCATTTCTTTTTCAGTTAAATAATTAATTTAAACATGAATTCATTTCAACAAGCCTTGACTTGTGTGGCTCAGTGGATTAGGTGCCAGCCTGCGAACTGAAAGGTTGCTGGTTCAATTCCTGGTTGGGGCACATGCCTGGTTTGTGGGCCAGATCCCCCAGTTGGGGGCATGTGAGTGGCAGCCTATTGTTGTTTCTCTTCTCTCCCTAAAAATAAATAAAATCTTTAAAAACAACAACAGCAACATACTGAGCTCTCATTAGATTCCAGGCACTGTTCTAGGTACTGAAATACAGCTATTGCTGTATAGTAAACTACTATAAAACAATGATTTTAAACAACATTTATTATTATAGTTTATAAGTTTGTAGATTGTGAACCAGCTGATCTAAGCTGAGCTCAGCTCTTCTTGTCTGGCTTAATTGTATGACTGTAGGCTGGTTGGAGGCTCTGTTCTCCTCTTACTTGTTTGGGTCATATGTCTCTCATCCTACTCCTGGGACCAGAGGGCCAGCCCTGACAATATATTTTTCATGGTGAAAGCAGAAGTACAAGAGAGTAATTTGCAACATGCAAGTCCTTTTGAGACTTAAGTTGTTGATTAAAGTAAGTCACATGGCAAACTTGCAATCAAGGGGTAGGGAAATGTAGTTCACTTGTGTGGCTGGAAACTGCGAAGTCAGACAGCAAAGGACAGACATTCGGGGGGTGGGGGGTGAAGGAGTTAGTCCTGTGAAAAAAATGAAACAAGGTAATATACTTGTGGGTATTGTGGGGCAAACTCAGGATAGTTAGTAATAGCCTCTATGCTTGTATATCCGGTTGGTATCTTGGCATCTCTGTATATTTAACAGGTTCCTGAAATTTTACATGTTCAAATACAGATTCTTAATTCTGTTCTCCCATTATCTTAAACTTGTTCCTCCTCCATTTTTCCCAAAGTAGCACATCCATTCAGATGTTCAAAGCAGAAACATGAGTCATCTTTGACACTTCTTCCTCTCTTTCCACTATTCCAGTGCCCTACACCAGTCCTGTGTACTATTAGGTCTACCTCCAAAGTAGGTTTCTTTCAATTCTTTTCATTAGCATGTCTGTCACCCGAGACCAGAATTTTTTGAACTGTGAGTTGTGACCTGCTAAGAAATTAAGGAAGCAAGTTAGTGGGTTGAACCCAGAATGGGTTTTTTTTAATCTAAAATTTTTGGTCCTGGTTGGATAGCTAAGTTGGTTAGAGCATCATCCCGATACGCCAAGGTTGCCAATTCAGTCCCTGGTCAGGGCACATACAGCAATCAACCAATGAATGTATAAATGAGTGGAACAACAAATTTACGTTTCTCCCTCTCTCTAAAATCAATAAGTAAAATTAAAAAATTTCTTGTTGTTGTGTATTATAACTCAATACAGAGAAGTATACAAAACATAACTTAGTGAATTCTAACAAAGCTCATAACTGTCTCCTAAACCACTTCTCAGGTCACAAATAGAATGCTAACACACAAGAATGCTCTCTGTAGATTATTTTTATCTTAAGAATTTTGTGCCCTGGTTGGTGTGGCTCAGTGGATTGGGTGCCTGCCTGTGAACCAAAGAGTTGCTGGTTCAATTTCCAGTCAGGGCACATGCCTGGGTTATGGGCCAGGACCCCGGGTTGGGGGGGGCATGTGAGAGGCAACCACACATTGATATTTCTCTCCCTCTCTTTCCCATCCCCTTTGTCTAAAAATAAATAAAATCTTTTTTTTTTTTAAAGGATTCTGTGAGTCTCCTGTGAATCTTGTTGGGTCATTCCATTAGTTGAAAAGCTGTAACTGCAAATCTTTTTGAGGCAAGCCCTTCTCTACCTTGGATTTCTGCTGAGATGGCTGAGGAACAACATTCTTAAGCTTCCTAGCAGCTTTTAGATTAAGAGGATTATTGAGGCATAGCCTTTTTCTCTTTCAAGGGCTTTTTTTCTGTCTGACCTATACTCTGAAGCATCACCTTTGCTGTTTCTGAGCTCCTAACAAAAGATTTGTTATACCCTTGGCTTCATCTTTGGACCATGTTTTCCAGGCAGTGTCTTGAATTTGCTCTTTGCTCAAAGACCATCCCTAGTCCTTTTTTTTTTTTAGAGAGAGAGAGAGAAAGAAATAATGATTTGTTGTTCTACTTACGTATGCATTCATTGGTTGATTTTTGCATGTGCCCTGACCAGCGATTAAACCCACAACCTTGGTGTATTGGGGCAACGCTCCAACTAAGTGAGCTACCTGACCAGGGCTCAAAGGCCATTTCTTAACTTTAGCATCTTTTTTTTTGACTTATTTTATTTTGTTTTATTTTAATTGTTGTTCAAGTACAGTTTTCTGTCTTTTACTCCCATCCCAGCCCACCCAGCAGCCCTCCCCATCTCCCTCCCATTTCCACTGCCCCTAGTTTTTGTCCATTTGTACTTTATACTTGTTGCTGTATTAACTTTAGCATCTTTTACCACTTTGAGAGGGTGAGAATTTTCAAAACCATTAAGTCCTGAATCCTTTTTGTAAAATCCTTTCCTCTGTATAACTATATGGAATTTTTCTATAAGCAGTAAGAAGAAGCCATGTGGAAACTTCAATATTTTGCTTATTATCTAATTTCCACATAACTGCAGATAATAGTGTTACTAAAATTTCTGCTACTGTTGTAACAAGACTGTCCTTTCTTCCAGTTCTCAGTAAGGTTTTATCTTTTTGCAAACCCTCACCTCCAGCGTCCTTAAAGGACCTTGAGGCTTCTACTAATCGTTTTTTGAAGGCATTTTAGGCTTTCACTCACACTCTTGGTTCCAAGGTCATTCACATATCTTATATTTTTGTGCAGTGTAACTCCACTTCCAGTATTTAGTCTACTTGGGCTGCCGTAACAAATACCATAGACTGGGTGGCTCAAACATCAGGTATTTATTTCTCACAGTTCTAGAGACTGGGAAGTTCAAGATCAAGGTGTAAGGTAGGTTTTTATTCTGAGGTCTCTTCTCTTGTATGTGGCTGCCATTTCACTGTGTACTCATACAACCTCTTCTTTTGTATGGGTGTTGTGGGGTGGAGAGCAAAGTAGACAGGTAGACACATATCTTCTTAGTCTTCTTTTAAGGGCACTAATTCCATCATTCTCATGATCTCATTTCCCCTAATTACCTCCCCAAACCTCATCTTCAAACACCATCACCTTGGATATCAGGGCTTCAACATACAGATTTGTTTTTGGCGGGGGGCAACAATTCAGTCCATAGCATTCAGGTACTAAAATATGTGTTTATTATCTATTACTGTGTGATAAAGAGACTCTATTTAAAAAAAATCATTTCTTGTTTTCATTCCTCTGCTCTGGTCTCTCTGTGTGTAAGCTCACTGGCCTCATTTCATCGTGTTCAGGAAGCCAAACTATTCTCTGCCTCAGCCTCATGTTCCGTTTGGCTACAGGGTTCAATTCTTCATTCTTTCAGGGCCAGCCCCATCTCATACTTTAGGTCTTAAATCTTATCTCATATCTCCAGTACTTTACAAAAGAATCTCCACTTGGATGTCTTACAGGCATCTCAAGTTTAACAGGTCTAAAACTGAAGTCCTAATTCTTTACTTGAACTTCCCCCTTTCTTATCTATCTTTCTGAACTTTTCCTCATTCTGTAAGTCACTCCATCTTTCTGGGACCTTTGGCCAAAAACCTTGGAGACATTCTTTTATTTTTATTTATTTTTAGAGAGAGGGGAAGTCAGGGAAAAACTGAGGCAGAGAAACATTGATGTGTGAGACAAATGTCCATCGGTTGCCTCTCATATGCCCTCTAATTGGGGACCTTGGTGGCACCCCAGACATATGCCCTGACTGGGAATCGAACCGGTGACCCTTTAGTTTGCAGGCCGGTGCTCAATCCACTGAGCCACACCAGCCAGGCCATTCTTACTTCTGCTTGTGGACATCAATTATATCAGCAGACTTTTCCCCTTATTTCTCAGAATATCTATTTCTACCATTTTTATTTATATATATATCTACCAAATATCTATTTCTACTATTTCACCATTTCTACTACTTCTATAATAGTGCAAGCCCCACCATAATTTCTTACCTTGACTCTAGGATTATCTTAACTTGTTTTTCTGTTTCTGCTTTTGTACCTCTTTAATCAATTCTTTACTTTATAGCCAGAGCAATGCTTTTCAAGTATAAGCCAGATCATTTTACTTCTCTGCTCAGAACTTTCCACTGTGTTCTCCTCACACTCAGATCGAAACCTGTAGGTCTTATTGTGGCCTACAAGCTTCTTGATCTGATCCCCCATCCTCTTTTGCTGTCTGGAATCTTATCTCTTATCATTTTTTTTCTTTCACCACTCTACTCCAGCTACACTATTTTTTCTGCTCATTGAACACAGTGAGCACATTACTACCTCAGGCAGGGCCTTAGCCGTGCTGTTTCTACTTCTGGAATGCTCTACCCTAAGATACCATCAGTGCTAGCTCGCTTACTTCCACCTTTGCTTAAATGCTATCTTCTGTTTGTTTGTTTTTTTTAATTCACCTTTCTTCCCAGAATTGCCTGTCATCCATCTCTTGCTTTATTTTATATAGCACTAATGGTAATGGGAAAAAATACAATAAACATTAAAAAATCTGGCATACCAATTTTTGTATTTATTGACTATCTCCTCCATCTGGAAATCTAAGTTCCAAAGAGCACTGATTTTTTTTGTTTTGTTCCTTGCTCGTTGACTGTTACTCAGAACAGTGCCTGGCACAAAGCAGATATTCTGTGAGGAATTAATGCATTTTCAAAGAAAGCTACCTTGACCATTCGCATTGAAGTAGGTCCCTCCTGTTACTTGCGTTCATAGATTGCCTTCTATTGCTTTCCTCCATAGCACTTAGCATTGTTTATAGTCATATATTTATTGCATGTGGTTTTACTTGTTTAGTTTTTGTCTTCCTTATAAACTCTGTGAAAGCAGCAGCCATGTCTATTGTGTTTACCTTCAGTGTATCTAGCCTAGCACAGTGCTTGTCAGGTAATCTGGCCAGAAGAGAATTTTCTTCCCTTCTTATCTACAGTTCCTAGCATATTGATGTACTCAACAAACATTTGTTGAATGATTAAATGAATGAATGAATTTCCATACTTATATTATTTCATTCAATTCTCAGTCTGTTTTAGGAGGTATTATTATTCCATTAAGATGCTGGCTTCAGGGTCTTGTGTGTGCACATGGACATGTATGCTTATTTACATACTTTATTCTGTTGAGAAAGTATCCATCAACTTTTACTTTTTTAAAAAATTGATTATGCTATTACAGTTATCCTATTTCCCCCCTTCATTCCCCTCCACCCTGCACCCCCCTCCCACCCACAT
>PVKU01015251.1:0-19082 GCA_004027475.1 Anoura caudifer | reverse complement strand
GGTGCATTTTAGCCCCGTTTCCCTGCATTTGCTTCTCTACCCTCACCATCACTCCAAGCATTGCCCCAAATATTCCTGCTCCTTTAAAAGGGTTTCTTCCTTCCCCACTCTACCTCATTCTCTCATGCTCTTCTCTTGTTTTCTTAGATTTTCATTTTCATTTTCCTTCCCTTGTGTACAAAGGCAGGAAGGCCAGCAGAGGGCAAAGAGCACCAGAGCTGCAGCAGGAGACACATATTTTGGGTTTTGTTACTTGAGTCACCCATGCCAGACATGGTGCCACAGGGAATCTCCCTCCCTCTCTTTCTCTCATACACTCACTCACTCACTCACTCGTATCTTAAGAGCTGGATCAGAACGTTTCTTAACTCTGAGTCACTTCAGTAGCTCCTGGCCATACTCCATTTTGGTGAAATGAAGATATTAACTTAACGCTGATTTTTTCTTTCTACCTTATGTCCACATTATTGCTGGATCATCTTAGTGCTGAATACTACTGTGAATCAATAGTTTTCCCTCTAAAATGGATATATAATTATACCAACTTCATAGGCTCTTTGTCAAGATTGAGGAAATATATATAGCAGAGTTAGTATAGTGCTTCTTTAAATATTGTTTTGCTTTTCTTGTAAATCACTTACACTGTTTTTAAAACTTCATTGGCTTAGCTCATTTTTAAAAGCTCTATTTAGATATAATTTACATATAATAAAATGCACTCAACAGTGTTCCAGAGGTTTAGTTGCTCCATATCCTCACCAATACATAATAATTTTTCATCCTTCATATTCTAACCATTCTAGAGGGTATGTAGTTATATTTCATTGGAGTTTTAATTTGAATTTCCCTGATGGTCAGCAATGTTGAGCATCTTTTCATGTGCTTACTTGCTATTCATACGTCTTTTTTTGTGAAGCAACTACTCAAATCTTCCCATAATTAATTGATTACTTGTCTTTTTATTATTGAGTTGTATCACTTCTTTATTCTGGTCCTTCATCAGATATATGCATTGTGCATACTTTCTCCCAGTCTGTGATTTGTCTTTTCATTTTCTTAACAATATTTCCTAAAGAAAATAAAGTTTTAATTTTGATGAATTCCAATATAATAATTTTTTCTCTTATGAACTGCGTTATATATGTCCTAAGAAATCTTTGCTTACTACAAGCTTGCAAAGACTCACTCTGTGTTTTATCCTAGTTTTATATGTTTTTTGCTTTTATATTTAAATCTCTGATCCATTTTGAGTTAATTTTTGTGTATCATATAAGGTTAAGGTTGAGGTTCGTATTTTGCCTACCTGATTGTTTTAGCACCACTTGTTGAAAAGATTATTTTCCCCCATCAATTTGTCATGGCAGCTTAAAAAAAAATCTATGTACCATCTATATGTGGGTCTGTCTGACCCTCCATTCACCTGTATGTCTGTTGTTCCACTGATACCAGCCTTGATTACTGTAGCTTATAGTAAATCTTGAGGTAAGGTGGTTAAATCCTTCAGCTGTGTTCTTCCTTTTCAAAATTTTTCTGGCTCATCTAAATTCTTATATTCCTCTTAATTACAGAATCACCTTGTCAATTTCTACAAAAAAAAAAAAAAGCCTGTTGACAGTTTGATAGGCATTTCATTGAATCTATCAATTTGGGAAGAATTTGCACAATAAAGTTGAGTATGCAATATTGAGTATGGCATATCGCTCTATTTATTTGGGTGTTTAATTTTTTCTAAGCAATGTTTTCTAGATCTCAGTGTAGAGCTGTTGCATATTTTTTTTTCCCAAATCCTCTCTAATATCTGCTGGGTTTTACTTACTCTTCAATGCTTTCAGGTAGCGGGTTTTTAATATACTGTCTGGAGTTTCTAGTCATTTGCAGGAGAGTTGATTTAATGGGAGCTCCTCAGACATTGCTGGACGTGGAAGCTGTCCTCCTGGGAGATGTCTAGTCCCAGCAACAATGCAAAGAGGCTCTGAGAAGAGACATTCTAGTCTTTCTCACAGATCATATGATAGCTCGTGTATAGGTATGTCTTGAGAATGGCTTTCCCTGCTAGATTTTAGAGAACACCTTACACTTAAACAAGTTAATTTCCTCTCAGAGGCCATTTGCAAGTACTCCTCACTTAATTGCAGAAGAATGCCCACAGAGTCCTCCTACAGGTGAGCCAGGCAGAGCCAACCTTCCAGAACAGCAGTCCCTTAAGAGTGTCACCGGAAGCAGACCCAAAAGCTGCCTCTCCTATGTGCTGTGCTGGACCCTTCAGTGGCTGCTATGTTCCCCAGGAAGCCTGTTTTTCTGGGCCCATTTTTGCTACATGATCATTGGTTCACCCTGCTGACAGAAGCATCCAAACTCCCTCCAAATGGCAAGAATCCAAAACAGCTTTCCTGCTCAAGGAATGTTGGTAGTCATCACAGACATCAGAGAGGGAAAGAAAGGACAAAGCTATCTGAGCCAGCAGAACCACTTTCTGGGAGCATGTGCCCTTCCCAAGATCCTGTATGTAGCTTTGATGCGGGCTCTCATGTATACCATCAGACTGGAAAGAATCCACTCAGTATGCCCTACTGACATCTTTCCACCCACAGTGAACAACATAACACTTCCTCTCCCAACCTTCTCCTCTGCTTCAGCTATCAGAGTATTATTTGCTCTTTAATAAAGGTCAGGTCTCAGGAAATACACCAGGGGATACCATTGCCATTTCCAATGTGTTACCCCTAGTCCTTCCATGCCTATGACAAAGGAAAGGCCAATCATGATTTGCTCTTTGAAGCACATGGCCCCTCAGAGGAAGATGCACAAAATGGGGGTTCTATTAAAAAAGAAGAAATGTAACTGAAAACTCAGGTTCAGCTGCCTTCTGCAATGAAGCCCAAACTTGCAAGACAGGTGCTGGTGCAAAAGGACAGTTTTATTCAGTTGGCTCATGACCTGGTAGAATGGCAGACTCCCATCTCAAAGGCCATCTTCCCCTCCTGCTCAAGCTCCAGGTTCTTATAGGGATAAGGAGGGGAGGGCATTTATTTCTACCCAATACCTTGCTAGCTTTTGGCATTGGCCCTATCCTTTCATCTTTGTAGCCTTTGGTGGCAAAGAGTAAAAACCTCCCCTGGTACCATCTTGGCCAATAGGGGAGACTCCTGGGGCTTCCTGACTGTCTTGGATGTCAGGGTCTGTGGGGAGGGTGGGCACCGCTGGACCCCATCTGGAAGCCTGGAGATGCTGCAGCCCTCAGCCCCCTTCTCGACATTGGTCATGGTGCCCTTGCCGTACATTCAGGGGAGCAGGTTGGAGTCCCCAGACATCCCTGGATCCCAGTGCACCTGTATCCTTTGTGCAGCACCCACAATCCACCTCTCAGAAGTGGCCAGCCAGGCCACACTCACCCTGCCCAGCTGCCTGCGCTCTGTCTATAGTAACAGAAGCGTAAAGAATTATTGAGCAGACAGTCAACAGCATCAACTTCACCTGGATATTCTTTATTAAACATATTTAGATATGAATATGTTTTAAATTTGCAGGGGTGTCCAACCTGCAGCCCACAGGCTGCATGCGGCCCATGATGGCTATGAATGCAGCCCGATATGAAATCTTAAATTTACTTAAAACCTTTCTTTAAAAATTGTATTTATTTATTTTTAGAGAGAGAGGAAGGGAGGGAGAAAGAGAGGGAGAGGAACATCGATGTGTGGTTGCCTCTCACATGGCCCCCACAGGGGGACCTGGCCCACAACCCAGGCATGTGCCCTGACCAGGAATCCAACTGGTGACCCTTTGATTTGCAGCCCGTGCTCAATCCATTGAGCTACACCAGCCAGAGGAAAACCTTTTTTTTTTGCTCATCAGTTTTTGTTAGTGTTTGTGTATTTAATGTGTGGCCCAAGACAACTCTTCTTCTTTCAGCATGGCCCAGAGATGCCAAGGTGTCCCAGGCTGGACACCCCTGTCAGACCCCATGAAATTTATGACACCCTTGTTCTCAAACCTGATTGCATGCAGCAGCCATCTGGGGAACCTTCTCAAAATTGGTCGTGAAGGTTATGCTCAAGGCTGGGCCCCACCTCCAGAGAGTCTGGTTTAATGGGTCTGGGGCATAGCCTGAACCCTAGGATTTTTACATACTTTGCAGGTGATTCTAGAAACAAGAAAATTTGAGAACTACCATCATAGTCCATTATTATTTTATACATTCCACATAGAAAAGAGAATTAGAAATGTAGTTGCAATTAAAAGCTAATGTCTATAGCCCAGACTGTCAATAACTGGTGTTCTTTAATCTGCTGTAACTAGTATGTCCGGTTGAATGTACAAACAAGGTTAAAACTCAACTGTAGTGACAAAATAATCACGTAAGCCCGCCCTCCCCTCTGGCCCCCACCCTACCCAGCACTAATTCATAGAAAATCCTACATCCTTCTGTAGGCCTCCCCCTCATTCTGACCTTGGATTGTCTAAGGAAACCCCTGCAGCTAATGTCCTAAGGGCCAGTCCTGATTCTAAATATCCCATGGAGAAAGAAATGCGATTTGTTTCACTTCTCCAGGAGCTCCTCCATCTTTTCCTGCCATTACTTCTGTTACCACCACCTGATACCCCTGCCTTAGGGTTCATGCTCACAGCTGTTCATGTCTGTCTGCTGCTACATGGACATTCACTGGAAGCAACAGCAATAGATTTTTGGCTACTATATAAATAATAAAGTTACACGTAGCAGGCACCCACTATGTCTGTTTATTCACTCTTCCAAATGAAAAAGGGTTTTGTTGTGTTGTTTGTTTTTACTTCTGTTTTGTTAGCTGCTTAGATGGAACTTGAGCCAGAAAAGCTTCCTTTTAAAAGTTGTCACTGACTTCTTCCCCTGCCTGGGACTCAAGTGTCCCTTCTCAGTGATCCAAACATAAGGTGAGCAGGCACTTACTATCTGGAAGGTAAAATGGCATTTGTGGCCTAAAACAAACAAGCAAAAAGTTACTGCTCATCTTATTGGCCTTTATTATGCAGAGGTTCATTAAAGCATTATGCAGTGGTCCAGAAAAATTATAGGGAGGGAGATGAAGATGCCTTCTGGGAAGAGGGAGCTAAGATGGCCTCTGTTTTGAAGTTCAGTGTGGTCCCAGCTGAACTACACCAGCAGGAAAAGACACAGAGGGCCCTCTCGGGAGAACTCACAGGGAGGAAGGGCAGTCTGGGCCATGACATGGGCTGAGTACCAGGCCTGGATGTCTCTGTGGGCGGAGCTAGTCCCGTCTGCGTGAGGGTCAGGCAAGCTTGAATACCACATCCCCAACTCTCCAGGCATAAGGGGCTCAAATGCATATCTCAGGAGCCCCAGCAGGAGGCCCTACCTGGTCCATTTCCACCCCCCAGCACAGCAGTGAGAGGGACAGCAGCGGTCCCCAGTGCAGCCTCTGGAGAGTCCTCTGCATCTGTAACCACCGCCACACGTGCCTTTTGACTTCTTGACATGTGCCTCGTCTGAAGAGAGGTATGTGCTGTAAGTGTAAAATGCACACTGGGTTTTGAAGGTTTCACATAAAAAAACAGATTGTAAAATATCTTTTTTTTTATGTTGGCTACATGTTGAAATGATAAGGTTTTGCACATAGTAGGTTAAATACATATATTATTGAAATAAACTTTATTTTAATGTGGCTACTAAAATGTTAAATGACACATGTGGCCTGCATTGTGGCTTGCATTGTATTTCTACTGGACAGCGCTGGTCTATATGGTCATGTCCCTACTCCTGGAGCCATTCGGTACTATCAGTTGGGATGTGCTCATGGTCAAATAACAGAAACCTCAACTCAGAGTGGTGTAAATAGTACAGAAGTGCACTATCTCACAGAGAGAGCTGTCAGAGGCTGGGAAGAATTAGGATTGCTAATGCCCCTCTGGCTCAGGGACGTCACTAAGACCTGATGCTTCTCACTTTTCTGTTCTGCTCTCAACTGACTCAGTTCAGGATCAATATGTATTTGTGAAAATCCCAAAAGTCACCTCCAGACATTTTCAATGTCCAGAGTTGCCTTTCCTTATCTCTTTTATTAAGAGCAGGGAAATCTTTCTCAGACATGTCCCCTCCCACTCTCATGTCCAATTGTACAGAATTGGGTCACACAGTCCAGGCTGAGCTGCTTGCTGGCTATGTATTTGGACACTGAGTGGCTTGGAGTAATCTGGAGTGAGACTCTGCTAGGCAGGGAAGAATGGGGACCATGATAAGAGAGATGGCTGTTTGGAACAAATAAGCCCTGATGTTCTTGGACAGGCCTTGGAAGGGCCGCTCCTGCGGCCATGATAGCAGCTGAGCTGATTCTGTTCGAAACACAAAAGAGATGTTATTATGTCTTATGTATTTGTATCCCCAGGCTACTGGAACTTAGTAAATAAATAGCTTTACACAAACAGACAAATAAAATCTCACATCTCAATGTTGGAAATGGAGAGACACTGTATTCTGATCAAGAGACTAGACTTCGGTAACACCTGGTTGTGGCACCTGCGGACCTCAGCAGACCCATCTGGGCTTCAGCTGGTTAGGCTTTTAAGTGAATGCCCAAGGGTTCTGAGTCAAGATGGCAAAGTAATCACATGAATGCTTCTCCCTACTCTAACACAACATAGGAATGGCGATGTCAATGGAATATAAAACATTAAAAATACATGTAACACTCAGAATGAAAAGGAAAAAAATCTCTTTTTAAAGTTAAAAATAGCAAATGTTCGGCATGTTATACTCAGAATCAAAAGGAAAAAAATAACAAATGTTTGGGAAGCTGAAGTCATGGGGCATGTGGGAAGTCGGTTCTGTCAAAGTTCCTTTGGACCTGGAGGCCACCTGAGTTCCATGCGTTGTTGGCCCACCAGGTTTCCTGAGTTATGCAGGAAGCTGGCATAGCACTTCAGCCCGGACACTGGGACTGCAATATCTCCACACGACCACCCACTGGTCATGCCATGTCACACTTGCCTAGAGGCGCACCGACTGGCCCTGGAGCCTCTGTCTGCCACCAGAGCCACGACAGCGCAGCACCCAAGCCTTCCAGTCCAAGGGCGTTTGGCTGCTCAGTCCCTGGTGGCCCTAGGATTCAGGTCACCTTGAGATCAGCCCCTAGGATCTGGTTTTTAATGAGGCCAGGGGATCTCCAGATTTCCTTGTTTGTGTAACGTACTCCTGCTGCTCTCATTTGAGAAATATCCCCAAAATATTTGTCTGTTTGTTTAGCAATTATACACACAAGCTACATATTAGTTCATTACAGAAAACAAAAAATATCTTAAGAATGAAAAAAATGTCATAAATCATACTTCCAGGTTTCCTACTAATTACGATGGCCCCATTCTATCATGAGCTGATATTGAGGTTTTCATTGATGACATAGGGTTTAAATCTATATTTCAAAAAGCCTTCTTTGTTTTGCATTTGTTTTTTTCAATTACAGTTGACATTAATATTACATTAGTTTCAGGTATGAAGTGATCCCCCCCAGTAGTCTGGTATGCAGCTGGCACCGTACATAGTATTGACTATATTCCCTGTCCTGTACTTTATATCCTTGTGACTGTGCTGTGACTACCCATTTGTACTTCTTAATCCCCTCACTTTTTTTCACCCAACCCCCACCTTCCTTCCATCTGGCAACCACCAGTGTGTTCTCTTTGTGTATTAGTTTTGTTTTTTTTTTTTTTATCAAAAATCCTTCTTGATGGTGTTCAGTACTTTTAGCAGGCTTCTTTGCAGACCTGATTAGATTATCATTGTTTTTGCTTTGTGATGTGCTTAAAGGAGTAGGAAACATGTCAGGTCTGCTATTTTCTTGTTCTTTGCTTGCATTTGCACTATTAATACTCTATTTAACTTGTAGTTATTTTGGCAAAAATCTTAAGCCAATTGTCCAAATTGTTAGTTGGGAAGATATAAGCTGTATTGCGCTGCAATATGCTGAAAGCCAATGAAGAATTTATGGTATGAGGGTCAACCGTTTCCCAAGGTGAAATTCCCATTTTTCCCTCAGGATAAAACTTCAGCTCTGTTTGTGACATGTGGCCGTCTTACATATGGACAAAGTGAGAGAGGGCACCAGTGTCATCAGGTGTACAAAATGTTGATAAATCTAAATTTTTTATGGGGGGATGCATATAAATAGCTTTGGAAGTTCTGCCCATCTTTCTTTGGAGACCAATGAGTTGCATTTTTCATTTGCTGACTCAAATAAATCATTGTGGAAGATTCTGACATGAGTATGAGCATTCATTTAAAGAGTATTTCTATTACCTTTAGCTCTGGCCTCTCCACATCTAACATATACCATTTCCATAGGCCATCTCGGGGATCTTGCCCAGTAGCAGACAGAGGCTGAAGAGAATTCAATTTTATCTCAGCAGAGGGCGTCCCTTCCTTCTAGGAATGTGACAAACCCTCAGCCACAAGAGGCGGTCTTGAGACCTGGGACCTATGAAAAGAGGTCAAGGGAGCAGTCTCTCAGTCTATGAAGGTTGAATGAAGCCCCCTCACTCATTATCCAATCTAATGGGCTTTTTTCCTGGGGGGAGCCAGAGTGCAGAGAACTGCTCAGAATTCCATGGTTAGCTGATGACTAAACCAGCACCTGAACTGAGGCTTCCTCCCCTCAGCCCAGTGCACTCTCTGACATTCCTCACAGCCTTCTGATGTACACGCATTAAGCAATAGTAAGGCTAACTCATTTCTGTTTAGTGTAATTACTGACATATTTGAGATTTAATCTATCATCTTGTTTTATGATTTCAATATGTCCGACCTCTTCTATGATTCTTTTTCTCTTGTTTTCTAACTTCTTTTGGATTGACTAGGATTATTTATTGTTATTTTTTCCCTTTCTTATTTAGAAAGATTTACACTAATTATATCTTCTTTTAATAGTTAACTTAAAAACTATTTTTTCTATTAAATTATTATTAATTTATTTTTAGCCTTGGATTGCTAACTTACCTAAATTTAATATAAACACTGATCTTTATCATTGGCCTATACAATTCAGAAACATAAACTTTAATCCCATTTACTCACAACCCACCTTGTTTGCTATTGTCAAAATTTAAAATTCTGTATAACTTTTGAATTTCACAAGATACTTTTTTTTTCTCTTTATTTCTTCTTGCATCTCAGACTTTATATCTGGATTATTTTACTTCATCCTGAAATATATATGTTAGAATTTCCCAAGTTGTCTCATTAAAAAATCTTTATTCATCTTTATTTTATATATATATATAAAATAGATTATATATATATTTACTAGAAATAGAATTCCAGCCAGGCATTTGTTTTCTTTTGGTATGTTGACAATATCATTTTATTGTCCTCTAACATACATTATTGATTTTTAGAAATCAGCTGTCAGTTTAACTTTATCTCTTTGAAGGTAATATATCTTTTTCCCTATGGCTGCTTTTAAAATATGTATATATACAGTTCAATTTCTTTGGGTTCTTATGATTTTACTGTGATATATATGAGAGTGTTGTATAGCTATACTATATAGAATTTATGGGTTGATATCTTTCATTATTCTAAATATTCTCAGATATTACATTTTAAAATATTAACTTTGGATTTCTGTTTTCTTCAAACAAGAGTCTCTCTCTTTTTCAAACATGACAAATAATTTGTAGCTAATAATTCCAACAGACATTATGTCCAGTGCTTATGGGTTTTTTTGAGTTATCTGTTGTTTCTGCTGGCTCTTGCTCAGTGTGTTTTGTTTCCATGTACAACTGATGATTTTTGAAAGTATGTTAGACATGGTATTTTAAGTATTATTTGTGAGAATAATTTGAGGCTCAGCATGATAGCATCTTCTTTGAAGAATAATTTTTATTTGCTTCTACAGCACACCTGAGGGGCTACCAGTCTGGATCCATCTCAAACCAAGTTCAAGGCTTGAGGTTCACTGGACCACTCAGATGACACAAAGCCGGAAGGAAATTTTTTTGCAGGGATTGATTTACTAGTGATTGACCTTACTTGAAGCTGTAACTCTTTGGGAACCCAGTTTGAATAGAGGTGGTTTACTGGAATCCCTACTTCTGGTAGGTTGCAGGTCTGGCCTTTCACCCCCTGACCCCAGGAATTTGTTAGGAGAGCAGCTCAGTTTTGCAGCTCTTTCTTTAGGATTGGCCAATGCCCTTAAAGCAAAATTGGGTTTGACTATTAGTTTGTTCTCTGGGTTCTCCTCTTCTTCATTTTGGTTTTTAAATTCCTTACTACCTTGTTAACATTTTGATGCTGTTAAGAAGATTTTTAAAGATATTTCAACCAGTTCTTTAGGTTTCCTTAGTGGGGAGGTGGTTCAAATTTCCTAATCATCAATTACAGGGAACAGAAGTAACAATTTATATGTTCACGAGAGGAAAGGAAATTTTCCATAGTTTTCCATTTCTACTTCATGTTTTTCAATTGTTAGTCCCTATAAAGCACTTTCCATATGCCAAGGATGTAATATATCCCACAGAACAAAAAATGTAACATTAATCAAATCCTTTTAAAGAACCCAATCTGGTATGATATAAAATAGTTCATAAGATAATTTTAAGTACTGACTACTTCTGGCTTTGGGGATTCAGTATGTTGAATTTGTACCCTATCAACTCATAAAAATATAATGCGAGATCCCATGATCCATATAATAACCTACGTATATAATATCATATCCTACTAAGGGCATTTGCTCTTCCTACTGAATGAAAGCTTTTTCTCCTTCCTTTGCCTCTTTCAGATGTTTTCTGAATGCTCACCTTTTCAATGAGGTCTTCCCTAAATATCCTATTTGAATTGCAAACTCCACTTATCCCACACTTCTTAATACCCTCCCATCCTTTTCCTCACACCCTCCTCCATCTTACACACTATACATTATATATCCTGGCTCTACTTATCACTGCCTCTCTAGTTTTGATAAATCATCTCAACCTCTAAATTTCTTGGTTTCTCAAGATATAAAACAGGATTAAGAAAAACATCCCACCATTCTTCATATGGATGTTTCACAGATAAATGTGGTGATAGATTAGAAAGTGATTCTAAAAAGCTATTTTAAAAAAAGAACTAAATGAAAATTATAGAACTGAAAGTTACAATATCTAAAAAAAATTACTGGTTGGCTTAACAGTAAAATAGAGAGAACAGGAAAAAATAGTGAACTTTAAAATAGTTCAATATGAGTGATCCAATATGGAAAAAAGAGGGAAGAGAAATTGAAAAAAAAAATGAGCAGATCCTCAGAAACCTGTGGACAATATCTAAAGGTCTAATGTGTGTTCAATGGGGGTCATAGAAGGAGAAGAGAGAAAAATGGGGCAGGAAAGAATATAAAAAATAGATGGAAAATTTCCAGTTTTGGAGAAAGAGATAAATTTACAGATTTAGGAAGGAGAACAAACCTCACAGCATAGATTTAAACACACACACACACACACACACACACACACACACACACGCCCAAACATCTCAGAGTCCAACTGCTAAAATTAAGTACTAGAGAGAACAATCTCTCAAGAATTCAAAAGGATTTTGTTACAGACTCATTCCATACCAATTAAAATATTGCAGCCAAAGTCTGGTGAACTTGAAGCCCTGGGGAAATGTTTTCAATGGAGGAGAAATTGCTGCTTTGCAGTGCATAGCACACCTGGATGTGAGGAGCTCATTGACGGTGAGAGTGGGCAGATGGAGGTGGCTGATGGACCATTTGGGTCAGGCAAGGTCTTCTGGAAGAGACAGGATGCTGTAGGCTCTCTGGAAGACAGAAAGGTTTTTGATACAAATGACTCTAAAATCAGGGAAAGAGAGAAGTGAGATCCTCATGGTAAACTTGAAAATGGCCTGACCAGAAAGTATAGTGCTCCTTGGAGCCAGGGGGATTTTTGAAGTAGAATTAAAGGAAAGAAATTTGGGGAAAATGGGGAAGACCCAGAAGATTTTTATTATTTTGACAGGTCAAATTTTTCTCAGCATGATTTTCTTCTTTTCTCTCACCATTTAACCTAACACTTCTAGGCATGGGTGGGGTAGGCCTCATGAGCAAGTGCTTTGGGACATAAGAAGGCAGATTCTTTCCCTTGCCTTTCACAAAGAAATCGCAGGGTTCTTGGCAGCAGCTACAGAGAAATAGGTTGTGGCTCTCTTTTGGCAAATGTGGCCTCTTTAGTTCATTGAAGATGATTTTAATGGTTGAAAAAATTAGATAAAATCCCCAAAGGTAAACCCGAAATTTGCTACTTGTGATTACATTTTTCATACTAGACTGAAAATAAGTCACAATGTTTTTGTTTTTAATGTAAGCCTCTTTCCCACTTCTTTTTCCCCCTTCCCTGCCCATCCACCCTCCATCCCTCACCATCTTCATGCTTTAGGATCAATATCCCCCAGGGAAGGGAGAAGTAAGCACAGTACAAGAAATAGCAGAAGGCTAGATGCCTGAGCAGAGGCCAGGGCCCAGCGTCAGGGCCCAGGGCTGAGCACCGACAGGGAAAGGTACAAACACCAGCAGCATCTCGGCAAGTCTTCCAGCCCTGTCTGCAACTCTTCCTGTAACCAGAGGCCTTTTCCTGTGTTTGAACTCTGCCACCAATGGCTGTCCTACCAAAGGTAAACAAAAGCAGTCTAAGCAAACTACTCTTTTTCCAAAAGAAAGCTTTCAACTTTTCTTTTGGAGAAAGCAGGAGGGGTTTGTTTGAGGACGGGGTGGAGGAGAGGAGGGAGGAGGTGAGACCAGAGGAAACACAAGTGACCCTGAGCCCTGCCCTGTGTGCTTTTCCTTTTCTTCTCTCTTTTTTAAAATTTCACCTCCCCCATTATTTTTGGCTGGCTCCTTTGTACAGGTCGTCTTCTATTCACTGACAGCTGCTTTGAACATCAGTCACATCAGGTCATCTGCCAAGCTGTGCGCCTCAGGTCACATTACTCTGAGGCCTCTGGTTTGTCAGTTTCAAAGTGCCTCACAAATGGTGACTTGCTGCCTTCGGGTTGAATATTAAAAGAAAGGGAAGCCTAGACAGCTTGTGACACTTCTGGAATTAAGGCTGGGAGCTTGTTTTGCAGAAGCAGCAATCAGAACCAAGGAGGACTGTGAAGACTACTGCCGTGCCTTGTGGCCAGTAAGTGGAAGGACAGGGCCAAGACTACTCATATCTTGTCCCAGAGGTTCTTCCTGGTCCTTGCATGTAAAACAGTGGTTTTTAAGGAGTCTTAGCCTCCTTGAAGGTGCTTCAGAAATGATGATATTTGAGAGGGAATGGGGGAGTGGAAGGGGAAGAAAATGCCCAGTGAATAGTACTTCACCCTCCTCCTCCAGTGGAGCCCCTTATCTTTGGTTTCATTCATTCATTCATTCATTCATTCATTCAACAAATGCCTATTGAGCAACTTCCATGTGCTAGGTGACTTCCAGATGCTGGCGATATAGCAATGAACCAGCAAAGTCTAGATTCCTATGAAACTTACATTTTGTTGTCTGTGTTAGTTTCTGTGTAGAATTTTTTTTCACAAAAGGTTTCTGTTATTGTTTTTTCTTTTAAATAAAATCCAATATTTAGCTTTCAAAGGATTAACTGGTATTCATCAAGCACTCACAACGGTAAGTAGAGATTTTACCTCCACACAAAGCAAATTAGCTACTGATCTTCTGACCCCTGGCAATTGAAAATCTGTCAAATAAAGATGCCCAGAAAGAGAACTTGCCTCAGAAGCATCACCTCCACTCCCTGACAAGTGTGGGAGAGAAAGAAGAAACAAATAGATTGTATAGGTGGTGAGTTGAACTCATAGTCTGTTACATACATGCCAGGGGTTATTAACGTACTTTCCTCTCAGGTGTTCCATGTAGGAGAGGCTAGGTGTGGAAATACTCTAAAGCTGACCCCCTTTGCTGGTGGTGTGGAGGTGGGAGCAGCAGTTACCAGCCTCATTGAGTTTCAGGGTCAAACTGTGATTGCTACCAGCAAATATTCCTGCCTGGGTTTTTTTTATTTGAAAATTAAGGTCAAAAGTTGTAAATTAACAGCTGCCCCAATACTAATGCACTCATTATTTTATGGGGTCTAACAAATTACCCCAAATGTAATGGTTTAAAAAAGCAAATATTTATTATCTCACGGTGTCTGTGGGTCAGGAGTTCAGGTAGAGCTTAGCTAGGTGATTCGGCTCTAGGTAAGAATGTGGCGGGGGCTGCTGGCATTAGAAAGCTTGACTGGGTTGGATGATCCATTACCAAGATGATGCACTTACAAGGCCATTACAGCAGAACTCAGGTTTGCTTCATGTGGCCCTCTCCACAGGTTACTTAAGTGTCGTCATGACAGGGCAGCTAATTTCCCCCACAGCAAGCCAACTGAATGAGAGTGAGCAAGGAGCAAACCTCAGTGCCTTTTGTGACCTGGTCTCCTAAGTCACTCCCCATTACTTTCACCTTATTCTTGTATTTTTTAGGAATAATTCACTAAGTCAAAGTGTTTAGATCTCAAGGGATGGGGAATAGAGGCTATCTCTCAAGGAGAGGACTATCAAAGAATTTAAAATATGCAGATATTTTTTAAAAATTAAATTTATTTTTAGACAGTGGGGAAGGGAAGGAGAAAGAGAAGGAGAGAAACATCAGTGTGTAGTTGCTTCTCACACACCCCCTACTGTGGGACCTGGCCCACTGCCCAAGCATGTGCCTTGACTGGGAATGGAACCAGTGACCCTTTAGTTCATAGGCTGGTGCTCAATCCACTGAGCCACACCAGCCAGGGCTAAATACATCAAATTTAGATTCTCTTTACATATAAAATATATTTTTTTCTTGTAGAATCTTAAAACAAATCACATCTTATCTGCTAATACTTCACTATGTATTTTTAAAGCAAAGCTACCACATCATTATCATGCCCCCCTCAAATTAATAATAATTCCTTAACATCTTTAAAAGATAGACTTTTTTAATCCTAAAACTTTAAAATCAAGATACTTCACATAAAAAAATCCAGGTTTTTTTTTCTTATTTTTTACAAAATAAGACAATCTGGTCACATTAGGCCTGTGTTCTCACATGGGCACAAGCCACTTTAGCTAGGACATGGGCCCTTCAATTTGTCGGGTGGCCCATCACACTCTCTTACAGTACACAGGGGGCACTGATTTGTGTTACTGGTTCATTTAATATTTAATTTTACCACTGGTCTAGGTACAAAGAAACTGAAAGGTGTGGCATTAGGGTTGAAGAAGGGAAAAGCCTGACTCCCTGTGTGAGCAGGATCCCAAAAGACTGGGAAATGAGACAGACTGGGGATTTTCTTAGTGTAACGGAAATCTTGGGCCCCTACACAGGGCTGTACAGATGACAAGGCAGAGGTCTGGGCATTAGTCAGTATGGCCTTGGAAGATCTGGTGGACATTCCTGAGAGAGAATTTGGCACTGAGGGTATACAGCCAGGAGCAGAACCCGTTGCCTCTGAGGGGTTCATGCATTAGCCAACAGCGGCGAAGGCTTGGGCTGATTTCCTAGGACTATGAATGTTCTGGGCCGGACACAACCCAAGGAAGAGGTGAGGGACAAGAGAAACAGTGATATAGAACTGTTAGCTGACTTTTTAAGGAGGGGGGACCCTAATCCTATTTGATTTAATGTATAACATTATTTCTTGTCCCTTCTGTCACATATGTGTCTGCCACAGACACATACAATCTTAGGGTGCTTGGGAAGAGCCTGTGAGAAAAAGCCACTCCAGAGGAAGAATGTGGGAAGATGAGCTCTACTGAACTATGGATGTGAACACTGAAGGGGAATGCTTGCCCACCTCCGACCTGGTAATAAATCCACAGTTGCTTTTTAGTATAACTACTGCCATTCCCTAATTTAAAAATGCTCATTTGCTTGTATTAGATATTTGGAGCCCAGAATGCATTTTTTTTTTTTTTTTTACAAACCACATGTTCCTTGGTGATTATATCCACAGGCCAGTTCTTAAGACCCATAATATGCTGCAATGAATCCACCACAGATAACAGACTTTCCTTAGAAAATCTCTGCATGGGATCGAACAGGGAATGCCTAGGGTGCATTTTCTTCAATCCTAGTAGTTCAAACACTGAGTTCTATTCCATCCCTCAAACTTAGCACTCCTGGACCAACTTTGAGGATGTGACCAGCTTTTCAGTAATGCACTGGGTATGTAATAGAGGAAACTTTGTTTGAGTGAATGTCAAGAAATTTTGGCGTGGGAATATACCTTAGGACAGTGACAGCAAGGCAAGTAGACCAGGATGCTGGGGGCAGGGGGAAAGGCAGGTAGGTACTCAGCTTTGGAGGTTCTGGGAATTAGGGATGGCGTGGGGACACGGTAGAGATGTTGCCATTCAAAAGCATGAACTTCCATAAGCTAGCTATTTGTGTGCCAGGCATGCCTATGTTCATTCTCCAACAGACTGCTGTACAAGGTATCGGCATAGTTCTCAAAGTGCATCATCCCATGATCTCTCTAGGCAACTAGCATGTCCACCTGCATCTCCTGATAGCCCTTACTGGTATGATCAGATTTAGGCTAGACTTTACAACTCTTCATCTGGTTCTGCTCTTGCCCCTCCACAAACCATTTTTTACATAATGATCAAAATATGCTCTCTGAAATGCAAATCTCATCATGCCCCATTCTTGTATAAAATCATTCATGATTCCTCATTCATCTTAGGATCAAGTTCAGAATCTGAACTTGGACTCCCTAGGCTGCCCCTTGCATAAGCTGCTGCCTCCCCATCATTGCCTGGCATATGCTACTTATTCTTGGGTCCCAGTTTACATGTCATTTTCTTAGGAAGACCTTTTCCGACATTTTGTCCAGATTTAGTACCTTACTATAAGCTCTCTTAACTCTCAGATTTACTCTTCAGAGCACAGACCACGATTGCTTAGATACTCAGGTATCATTGGCTCAACGCGTCTCCCCTCTACCAGGCAGTAAAACCCAGAAGCACATTAACCACACCTAGCAAAGGGCCTTCCAGTGCATTAGACCTGGGTACTAACTCATCGCAGAATGAGCCTCTGTGCCATACACTTTTATCTTTGGTATTACAAAAGATGTTGTTCTCCAGTTTGAAGGACCATTGACTGAACTTTTGCTGTGTGCCAGGCAGTGTTTGTTTAGAGGGCAGGGCAAGTTAGCTTCATGGTTAAAAATTACTACTCTGAGCCAGAATTCCCTGGGTTTGAAATTTTACTAACTGTGTAATATTGGAGAAGTAGTGTAACTTCTCCATGCCTCAGCTTCCTCACCTATGAAGAAGAAGAGGTATAGAGGATGACAGCAGCTGCTTCATAAGGCCATTGTGAGGATTAAATAAGGCATACCATGTAGCGTGTTTGGAATAGTGCCTGGTACATGGTAAGTATGTGAAAGATGTTAGTATTCTTACTCTTTACTCCTAATACTATGAAAAATAGGTGTTCTGTTATTACCCCTGCTTGTTGAATGAGGAAATTAGATTCATAAAACAGACTTTCTTCAACAACTTGTTTAAATGAATCCCTCACATCATCTTTTCATGCAAAAAAAAAAAAAAGAGCTGAAAAGGAAGAAAGAAATGAATGTTCTCACGTTTTGAGGGTTGGGACTTGGAGGATATTGGGGTTTGGCAAGACGAAGAGAATAAATCTAAGAAACAAAGGAAGTGTCATAGCAGTGTCAGGCCCGAGCCTTGGCCATCTTTTCTGCACATTAATATTATGAAACTTAGCCTGCCGTGAGAAGCCCCGAGGAGGGAGGAGAGACCCACTTTCCACAGAATCTGGAAGCGAGATGGAGAGCCGATGGAGCATGACTCAGAGCCGCAGGAACTAGCATCTCCAGGTTGCACCTGGAAGTGAGAATGGTGTCTTCCAACTTCTTCCAAAGCTCCTCAGGAACTCTGCCAACAACTCCCAGGGCATCAGCATGTCCTCAAATGAAAGCCATTTGAATTTAAAAATCCATGTATGCCAGGCATCCCAGGTGACAGGAGATGTGTGCCCACGGAAATCAAACAAAAAGGTTGTGAATCATGGGCACGGACAATCTTCCAGGAGAGAAGAGAGCCCTGCATCAGACTCGAAAAGACACCTGGCAGGAACAGTATTCCCCACAGCCCCTGTGAGCCCCTATGAAACAGCCACAAACTAGAAGCAGCCCGCATGTCCATCTTTAGGAGGGCGTGCGTTAACTGCGATGTAGTCACAGAATGAGAGTGAGTGAGCTCCACCTACACTCAACCATAGGAGTGAATCTCACAAACATAATACTGAGGCAAAGAAAACCAGAACAAAAAGTACAATTGGATGTCATTTGTTATGTAAATTTAATAATAGGTAATTAATACGCATCTGGGTCAGGTGTGAAGGGAGGTAAGTGGCTACAGAGCCACAGGTGATATTCTGTTCTGTTTCTGTTACTCAGATGTGTTCATTTTGGGGAAGGTCACTGGTATAGACACTTTTTTGTACACTGTTCTGAACATATATTTCAGTCCACCCTGGCTCCACCATCCGCCATGATCAGGGGTTAGCTAAGTTCTGGAGTAAACAGATATCTCTGGAGCTCTGCATAATCAGAAGCTGAACAAGTTCCAATTAGGATTCTTCAGAAGTGGGGAGTCATTTTGAGTAGAGCTTGTATTTCTGTGGTTCTGAGCCTGGTCACCGCTTTGGTCACACCAAATTTCACACCTTGATGTTTCTGTGTGTCCCCTGATCCAGTGCTAGGGTCTTGTAGCCCTCTCTCTCTGCTCAAATGATCTCTAATATCCAATGCAATATGTGACTTCCCTGCTGGGTCAGAGGTGTGGCCATGTTCCATTTCTGCGCATGGTCTCCTCAGTTGCCCCCAGGGCAAACATCCGTCCCTCCATTTTCAGTCCGAATATGAACAAGCCAGGAGAGAGTTGGAGAGTGAGCTTCACCAGCTTGAGGGGCCTAATTAGAAATCCCTCCTGTGAAGCCTAATGGGAGGGACATAGGCACTGTAGCTTCTAGACACCCAGTGGGTGACTTGGCAAGTGTTGGAGGAGGACTGTTCATGTGATT